>JACEIK010003673.1:0-15908 GCA_018107945.1 Datura stramonium | reverse complement strand
CTTAACCCTAAATAGGTGGTGCATACACCCCTTAGAGATCATCATCTTCCTATCCTTAATATAGGAAATAAACTGACTTGCTGGCACTACCGAACTACCCTTCCACTCCAAAACTGAATCACCCAGCAAATGAAACTCCACGGTACGGGTCCTACAGGTAATCGAAGCATAACATACAAACAACAAATCCATACCAAGAATAACATCAAAGTCAATCACAGAAAACTCTAAAAAATTTGCGGAGGTAAACTTATGCAACACAGTAATGGGGAAACCTCTATATACCCACCTAGCTACAACTGAATCACTGACTGGAGTAGATACGGAGAATGGTTCTGACAGAATTTCAAGACTAACTCCAAAACTACTAGCAATGTAAGGAGTCACGAAAGACAATGTAGCTCCTGGGTCTAACAAGGCATAAACATCAATATGAAAGACACGCAACATACCAGTGACCACGTCTGGTGAAGACTCCTGCTCCTGGTGCGAGGCAAGGGAATAGAATCGATTTTAGCGCTGACCGCCACCCCCACTAGTAGATGCTCCCTGTGGAGCTGAACGGGTTGGAGCTGCTGCTATCCTGGTGGTCTATGCTCGACTCCTATCATCACCCTATATAGCATATGGACATGCTTGATACATGTTCCCAGGTCTACCACACCCGAAGTAGACAACTGAACGAAGTAGGCACTCCCCGGTGTGACTCTTGTCGCACTTCCCACAGGCTGGAGAGGTGTACTCTAACTGGGTGCCCCTCTGATCCTTCGACCCTAAAGCCCTGCTCCTCTGATCACTCCTAGGCTTGGATGGAATATTAGCTGATGATGGCGCTGGGGCTGGTGACCTCTACTGAAACTATGGATGGTAGTCATCACCGGACCTCTGATGTGAAAACCCACGACTATCTGTCCGAGCTCTCTTTGCCTCCCTCTCCCTCGCATTAGTCGCCTCCATTTGCTGGGCGTACAAAACTATGCGAGGAAAGTCCATATCCTGATGAAGCATGGTGGTCCTGCAATCCTTGTCTAAATAACCGGCCACGCCATGGACAAACCGGCTCATCCACGCCCTCTGATCCATCGCCAACTCTGGGGAGTACTTTGACAACCGGGTGAAATCAAGAGAATACTCCAGCACTGTCATATTTCCTTGCTTGAGGTTAAAAAATTCAGCTTCTTTCAATTCCCTCATCTCCCGAGGGAAGAACCTGTCAAGAAAGTCCATGTGGAACTCATCCCAACTGATAGGGCCCGCTCCTGCTACCCTACTATTCTTCCATTGCTTGTACCAAATATGAGTGGCCTCTTTTAGCTGATATGAGGCTAAGTTTACACACTCCCCATTTGTCGCCCCCATAACCTGAATGACCTTAAAGATCCCTTCAATGAACTCTTGTGGATCCTCATCCACCTTCGATCCCGTGAACTTAGGAGGGTTCATCCTCAAGAAGTCTCTAATCTGAGCCGCCAATGCATATCCATTCTGTGGAACCTATGCGACAACTGTTGGTTGACCTGAGTGGTCAAGGCCTGCGCCAACATCTGGATCGCCGCCCAAAACTTGACGTGGGCAGCTGGCTCTAATGCCTGGGGCTCCGGAACATGTGGGGCTTGCTGATGTTCATGGTCATTGTCATCTCCGTGGCCTTTATCATTTCCATTCCTCCTTCCATTCATTCTTCTAGGAGCCATAATTCTGCAATCGCGAATCGCACGAATTAGAATGATGGAAAGGCTTTTCATCGCATGACATAGAACATGAAAGAAGAGAACATTTCCTAAAACATTTAGTAGCCTCTCCGTCATAGGTGTGGCGCGCTTCACCCCCATGAAAAAGACTCTACCTAACGTGGCTTTCGGACACCCTAGGACACTTCAAACCTATCTCTCTGATACCAAGTTTGTCACGACCCGAACGTACACCCGGATCGTAGACACAAGACAAGGGACCCTGAGAGACCCCAAGTCAACCCATGGCTCATGCATTTAACTAATCTCATTTAAATAAACAGAATATTAAGAATAAAACATCGCGGAAACGTAACCATAACATAGAATCAAGAAGTACCAACATTTACATAAGTTGAATACTACTCAATTATTCTGAAAGCCTCTAATACGTAAGATAGGTTGATGGGACAACATCCCAACTAATGCAAGCAATACTGAAACATAATCAACAAGAAAATTTATCAAACGGCCCTTAGAACTTGAGGACTCACTAACAAGCTCATATCATAGGGTGGGATGGACTAAGGATGAGGATGAGCCTGAGATCCGAACCCTGTATCATGAAATGATATAGCATAGAAAGTATGTGGTCAGTACGTGGAATGTACTGAGTATGCAAGGTAAGTAAAAGGGACAGTTTGAAAAGTAAATTAAACATCATAAATATACATAGGAGAAGGACGTCATGCTTGCATCAAAATCTTTGTAATAAAACATAAGGCTCAAGACTTTCAAATCATTTATAAACATTCATCATCATAATCGTAAATAACTTTATCATAATATAACTTTAGCCAATAACATAAATAAAAAAATTCATAAAAACATGTGGAATAATGGGAGGACTGGTCTCGACACCTCATGGTTGAGCCTTTCATGATGTCCCACTGTCTCGCTCAAGTGGGCAGAGTCGACCCTGGCTTGCCAGGCGAGGGTCATGCATAAGGTGTGATATCACATTTGAGGGGATCATTATCAATACATCATAACATTTACAACCCACGGTGACACGTTGTTATGACACACCAGCGTAGTCCTTTGAACGCCGGGCTGCTCGATGCTAGATATGGCTCCCAAAAACATGCATATAGGCTCATACATAAATTACTAACATCATAATTAAAAATTCATTGGCTAAGATATAACATTTATCATCATTGATCCCCTTTAAAATATTCTTAGCCATGAATCAAGGACCTTTTCATCAGTCGACATCATAAATCGATAAATCATGAAAATCATTTCATAAATCATAAATCATTCTTCATCATGTGGGAATTGCTCAATACTTCATCATACTCAATTCTTTCAAAACATACTCATAAACATGGGTAACTTGGATTCATGTATTTCCATAATCAATAAACATAAAATCATGAATATTCATCATAAATCATAATTTCCATGAACTTCCATATATGGGAAATATAGATTTTAAAATATTGAAACATGATTTTGAAGAAAATAATACGAAATTGTCCTTCATGCATATCTCAATAAATAAAACTCAATTGAAACATACCTATAAGGAGAAATCACATTGACTTGCTTTAGGTAAAACCCTATGGAATTTGAGTAGGAGAATTCATGACTTTAATCAAAATTGGGCATAGGTGGGGAAGAATTCCACCCATTTTAAAACCCTAAATACCTGGGGATAGATGGACTTAAAGTTCCTTGAGCACCCACAAAGAAATTGAAGAAAAATTGGGGAAAAATACCTTGAATCTCCAAAAAAACCTCTCTAGAATCCTTGCATGAGAATGGGCATGAAATAGGGACTTAACTCCTCTTATCACACTCATAAAATATCCAAAATGAAGTAGTTTAGGCCTTAGGGACTTATGAAATTATGGAAACACCCTTTTTAAAATGCAGGAAATATCTGGTCGCCAGTCCTCACGAGGGACCTAACGGGTCATTGCCATAGGGAATGACTTATGGCCTTGATTTGTTGAGTCCATTGCCCAATATTCCAAGGGAACCTCACGGGAGACTTCACGAGTCGTGAGGTCAGACCACGACTCGTGGTCACCTTCCATGGCCTACACTGCCCATCCCATTTAGCTAATTTTCCAGGGCTGACCACGGGTGACCTCACAAGTCGTGAGGGCTGACCATGACTCGTGGTCAGGCCCATGGCCTCCTCACTTAGACTTTGCCAAACCAAGATAACCACGAGTCACTTCACGGCTGGTGGTCACTCCTCACGACTCACTCAGACTTTGCCAAACCAAGCTAGCCACATTTCATGATACAGGTTCAAATGTTCAGGTTTAGTCTCGCCACAAGCCAGTCTCCCGAGCTTATTCAGTTCACTTGTTCGTGAGTCCTCATCCTCCAAGGACCTAGATTTAGTTGTGTTGTTGCTATTTCAGTTTCATTTTTCTAGTGAGCTAGTTGGGGGTGTTGTCCCATCAACTTGTCAGTATGTAGAGGCTTTTCAGACATAGTATTAAATTCAACTTCGGATTCAATGTTATATTATTTCTGTTGTGCAAATGTTTTAATATTCAGACTTCTGCTATTTCAGAATTTAATCTTCCGCTTTATTTATGTTGAGCTTCAGATTTTATGTTCATGCCATAGGTCAACTTGGAGCCATTTATGGTTCTAGGTTCCTATGTTCGGGTTGTGACAAAGTTGGTATCAGAGAAAAGGTTCAGTGAGTCCTAGGGTGTCTGAAAGCCGCATCAAGTAGAGTCTTTCATGGGTGTGAAGCGCGCCACACTTATTACGAAGAGGCTACGAAATGTTTTAGGAAATTTCGCTTCTTTCATGATCTAATTTGTGTGATAAAGCTTCTCTCTATCCTTCTAACTCGTGCTATACGCGTTTGCAGAATCATGCCACCTCGCCAAGTTAATGAAAGAAGGAACGACAACGGAAACGAAAATGTCCATGAGAATGGAAATGGAGATGGGCACCATCAAGCTCCACCAGCCCTGGAGGATAATGTGCCCGAGCAAGTTGCCCATGCTGAGTTTAGGGCAGCCATCTAGATATTGGCACAGGCATTGACCGCTCATGTCAATCAATAAGTGATGACTCACATTCCCTAGAATGGGAATGTAGCAGTGTCTAGAGTCAAGCATTTCCTCAGGATGAATCCCCCTGAGTTTCCACAGTGCCAAGAGTCGGGCGCGATGTGCCGCTCAAGGTGTCGGGGCAGGGGCGCGACGCGCCACTCTTTGCACCTTGCCTTTGCTTCGGCCTCCTGCTCACTCGATGATGTACTCATGCGCTCCCCTCTTCAGGCCTTTTCTTGTACTTTTCGTGCTCCCAAAACTATCACAAACACACACACACGTCCACTAATCAATTGCAATTTACGGGGTGTAACAGTTGCTGACTTGGACAATGATGATGAGGAGGAGGATGTTGCCATGGGAGCCATGCAAATTGATGGAGATGATGAGGAGGAGGATGACGATAATTAGGGGTACAATCTTGATGATGATACATAAGGGCCCAAGAAGTTCCTTTTCTCTACCTATTTGACACAATTGTGTGTGCACTGAAGACAGTGCACCATTTAAAGGGGGGTTAGAGGAAAGATTCATGTTTCCTCTTTCTTTGCTATATTTGTAGTAGGCCTATGGCATAGTGTCATTCCCTTTGGTAGTAGCTCTATGAATTTTTAGGTCATGTTTGGTAATAAATAGTATTGATAATGGTAACAGATAACCTGGATGATGCATGTGATGTTGGATAATTTGTTCGTCTTAGGTATTTTGATTTGTTTAGTTTAATTTTAGAGTCAAAATTTTCAAAGTTAAGGGATACACCATCAAGTTTTATGTTTTAAAATGGCATATCTCACCAACCCTTCGATTTTTATTATGGCATCGACACTTTTTTGAAGGGGAGACCTTTGAACTGGGTAATTTTTTTCATTTTTAGGAGTCATTGTTGTCGTAGAGTAGTGACCCTTTCCTATGATAGATGGATGATGACCGTCTTAAGGAAATTTAGTCATGTTTTTTTTTTTTTTTAATTTTTGTGTTGGAGTTAGACGTAAGTCACTTGTGTGCTCTGAGATATTTCATTTAGACTATAAGCATGAGGCAATGAAGTGGTCATCTTAAGTGAGAATTCCATGTGATACACACATAGTTCTGTAACTCAACTCAAGAGACTTGTAAGGATTAATAAAGAAGAATGTCATCCAATATGATTGTATGAATGTGTAGCTATAGGGAGTCGACTAGAGTCTTAATGCCATGTGATGTGAGATTAATTGTTTTTTTTAACAAATTGTACATCTAGAACTTGTCTTAGTGTATGTTGGATGGATATTTGTTAGAGAGTTAAGAGATAATCAAGGTGATTATTTGAAAAATCCATGATTTCCCATGTTTGTTTCACGTTCCTGAACATGTTCCCTAGTTAACCCCCTTGAGCCATAAGCCTTATTCTTTTCATAGTCACAAAAGTAGTTTATTCCCTTTTTGTTGTGATACCTCCATAATTCGTATCCAAAGTAGTATTAGGCACTTTGAGACTTGAAAGTGAAGGTCCACCAAGCATGAATGAGAAGGGAAGGGAAAGAAAGAAAAATGTGTGGAAAGTAAAAAGAGCAAACAGGAAGCAAAGGTACCCATAAAAATATGTTGTTTGCTTGCTGCTAGAAAAATGAAAGAAAGAGTTTTAAGAGTGAAAATTCTTAGTAATTCTACAAGCACAGACTAATAGTCAAGTAGTGAAAAAGGGGGCATGAAAAGAAAAGAAAAAGTGTGAGTGAAAGTGAAGGGTGAACAACAAGGAAAGGTGGTGGACTAAAAAGATTAAAAAAATATTTAAAAAGTGCTTAGGATTGGTAGTCACTATAAAAAAAATCATTCCTACCCATCCCTTAGCCGACATTACAACAAAGAAAGGTCCTTACAATCTTAATCTCTTGAAATGACTAACTAGTCTAAGTGTACATGAAGGTCAAGCTTATGGTATGTTGCATATGTATGATACATCTTTGATGTGTTATGAGTTTACAGAACATACGACGTTTAAAACTGGGAAAATAGCATAGACTTAGATATATTTATATGGATATGAGGTGTTTTTACTTTATTTTTAGGGAAAATAGGTGTTCGAGTAAAAATGTGCAAAGGTTGCAGAAAAGTACAGAAAAGCAGCCAAGTACTGATCTCCGTACGAGTCGTACCAAGATTGTACGAGCCATACTGAGACTCATGGAAAAGCTTAGAAGATTAGTACAAGGCAAAGGCTAAGTACGACCCTAAGTATGAGTCGTACCATTCGGGTACGAGCCGTAACTTGAGTCGTAGAATACTTTAGAGAAATTTGCACAATTGAAGTCTCCTGATATGGGTAGCACCTATGAATTGTAGCAATTATCTATGAATTGTAACAGAGCCTTGGAAAGCTTTAGTGATTTTTGGGACTTGGCAGTTCTTATGATACGACAATCTGTTACGAGCCGTAGGAGCAAGGTATGAGGCATACCAAGACACTCGTAGAAATCTTCAGAAGATGTCAAAGTTCTCAGAGCTAAACCACGACTGGATTGTACGACTCATGGGATCATGTTACGAGTCATACCATATTCCAACAATTAGCCAATTCTGCAGATGTCAATGGATGTACGAGACAAGGCACGACCCNACAATTTCATGCAATTTCAACGACTTTATTCTCCCCAAAATTTATCGCACCATATTCCAACAATTAGCCAATTCTGCAGATGTCAATGGATGTACGAGACAAGGCACGACCCATATAATCCTGTTATGGGTCGTATGATGAGTCATAGGATGTGTCAGCACCAGATTTGTTTATTTCCCTGTTAACTTAGAAAAAGGATTTTATTCTCTTTATAAATACATTTTTTGTTAAGAATAGCTAAGAGACAGTCAAAATTAGTTAAAGAAGTTGATTATCAAGTTTGTAATTAGTTTTTGAAAACATTTAAGTGCAAGTCTTGAGAATCACAACTTGCATTTCTCAATTGTTCTTGAGTTTGTTCATCATATTTTCTTGCAATATTCAGAGCAAGTTTTCTTTCAATCATCGTTGTAAGTATTTAATTATGTGGTTTTCTATGAATACTAATTATAATTTTATAATCATGAGAGTCTAAAACCTCCACAACTAGGGTTGTGGGAACCATGGTGGATTAACGAACTAGGGTTACACAAAATGATTCGAAACTAATGCTAATCGCTTGGATAATATTCTCTTCGTCTTTAAATTATGTGTTTGTATATGAATATTAATTATAATTTTACAATCATGAGATGCTAAAACCTCCACAACTAGGGTTATAGGAACCTTGGTGTATTAACAAACTAGGGTTACACAAAGTGATTCGAAACCAATGCTAAACTCTTTTATTGTATTCTCTTCATCTTTAATGTTTCTTAATGAAGCGCAACATTAAGGCTTGCCCGAATTCTTTACTTACTTAAAAATAGAGATGTAGAGATTAGGAAAAGAGAATTACAACAAAGCCTTGATTTTTATGATCATTGTATAACTTGAGTTACGGTCGCAAGATAGTTAATTTGAAACAATTTGATAACGGTTTAATTGAAATCGCTCATGAGACCTAACACGGTGATTGAGTATAGTCATCCAATAGCAACAAACCAATCATTTGGATGAACCCTAGTTATCAGTTTTACAAGTAAGCATTAGGATTGATCACGAGTGTAAACCCGAAGTAGTTATGAACCCATGTGGAATAACTTACCCTAGTTAATTGCAAATGTTGATAAACAACAACTTATTTTCACGCTTGTTTCACTATTTTTTTCTATAAACCCCCAAATTTGGAGATAACATACAAAAAAGCTTAAATACTGGCATTAGTCTAGTTCTTACCATATTTCCTGTGAATTCGACCCCAACCTCTTTGTTGGTTTCTTTATTGACAACGTCCGCTTCATACTTTGTCAGGAGTGTGAATTTGGGAGTTATCAAAAAGTGGAACCATTGTCGGGGAATATGGATAAGATTAGATTAATTTCTTGCGTTTTACTTTTGGTTTTTCTTTCCTCATTTACATTTTCATCTTGTTTTTGACACCCACAGGTTGTCTCTTGGTGAATTCCAAGTACTCGATTGAGTGGCAACCCCCTGATTCCTATGGATCTTGAAATAGAAAGAACACTGCGAAGAATGGAGAACCAAGAGCAAAGAGATGCCCGTCTTGCTAAAGAAGCTAGGCAAGCCGAGCTAGCTTGGCAAACTGCACTTAAGGAAGCTGATGATGACCGAGATGAAGTTGCGAATGCTAGTCACCGTGGAAGGGATAACAGAGGCCATACATATTACCCTCAATTCTTTGACGAGGATGACTCGGATATTGATGAAGTCGGGTCAACTAGAGCTATTGTACCACCATTTTTTCCTATTGGGGAAAAGTTTTACACCACCAGCACCATGATACAGTTGTTGAATATGAAAGGGGTGTTTAGTGGTCATGCAGCTGATGATGCCAACCTGCACTTAATGAACTTCATTTGAATATGCAAGGCATACATGTTACCCAGTGTCAGTCAGGACGCAATAAGGCTGAGACTCTTCCCATTCTCTCTGTCTGTGGAAACCACTTTATGATTATCGGAGTTTCCCAATGACTCCATTACCAACTGGAGGGAGCTCAAACAAGCTTTTCTAGATAGATTCTTCCCACCCTCCAGTATGCTACAGCTTAAGGATGAGAACTACAATTTCATACAACTGAAAATGGAGGCACTTCATGAAACCTGGTTGAGATTTAAGAAGAAGTTTACCGAGTGCCCAAACCATAAATTTCCTGATGACAGATTGTTGGAGATTTTCTATAGGTCATTGAATAATAGTAATAAGGTTGCAGCGGACACTATGGTGGGAGGAGCATTGATAAGTGACACCTGGGAAAAAGCTTCCACTATTCTTGATAGAGTGACTAAAACAAATAGGGCATGGCACACCCGGAAGCGGAAGCAGCTTCTGGTACATATGTTGTTGGTATGACTGTCGACCAATGAAAGAAGGAGGAGGAACATGATCAGGAATTGGCCCACATGCGTACATTGTTAGACCTACTCACAAAGCATATCATGGGCATTGGGGTTAGGAAATTTAATTTAGTGGGGACATAGGGATAGGAACCAGGGCTGGAGCATTTAGATTCCGAGGAGGAGGAAATCTCTTGGATAACCAGGTTGCGGGTTTTAAGGCCCACGCCCAAGGTTTTGGATAGGACACTTGGTGCTAAGGTTCTAAAACTCAAGGTCAAAACCAATACCGAGACAACTACAATTGAAATGGGTACAGAGACAGAAGCCGAGGTCATGAGTGAGTGTGAGAATGGAGAAGGAATTATGGTTACCACAACGCACGAGCAGGGTTGTGCGTGCCTCCTAATGCACATAAGGGGGAGGCTGGACAGTCAAAATTGGAGAGCATGATGGTTGAGATGCTCAAGAAGGTGAGATCTATGGAGGAGTATCTAAAAGTCATTCGTGGAGACATATCTGGCATGGGCTAGAGAGTTGTGTCATATGCCACAGCCTTCAAGCAAATAGAGCAGCAGTTGGGTCAACTATCGGCATCCCTAAACCCTAGGAAAAAGGGAGCACTACCTAGCAACACAATCCAAAATCTGAAGAATGATAGTCACTATATGGCTATGATGATTAGGAGTGGAAAGACCACAGTTGATCCCCCTCTATCGGTTGTAGTTGAAGTGCAAAACAAGAAAGAGATAGTAATTGATAATGATGATGAGGTTGCTGAGAAAGAGCTTAAGGAAGAGGCTGAGTTGATTGAGGCTCCAGTTGTTGAGAAGGAGCATAAAGCTGAACAAGGAAAGAAATAAGAGGCCACATAGATCTATAAGGCTATCCCACAACCACCGCCACTATTCCCTTAAAGAATGAAGAAGAAGGAAAAAGATGCTAAGCTTTAAAAATTTCTATCCATGCTTAAATAATTATCTATAATCATACTGTTGTCGAGGCATTGGAGCAGATGTTGGGATACGCCAAGTTTAAGAAGGACCTCATTACCAAGAAAAGGTCCAGGAGCTATGAGCCAGTGGGTAACTTGAATCATTGTAGTGTCATAGCCTCACGGGTTCTTGCCTAGAAAAAGGAGAATCCAAGTGCCTTCACCATTCCATGTACTATTGGTGATGTTGAGTTTGTGAAAGCACTTTGTGACTTTGGGGCAAGCATCAACCTGATTCCATTAGCTATGTTCAAGCAGTTGGGATTGGTAGCCCCCACACCGACTACTATGCGGCTACTGATGGCCGACCAAACTGTGAAGAAGCTTGTGGGGATCCTATTTGATGTGCTTGTCAAGGTGGACAGATTCATATTCCCAGTGGACTTTGTGATCCTTAATTGTGAAGTTGACTTTGAGGTCCCCATCATTTTGGGGCGACCATTCCTTGCCACTGGGAGGGATTTAGTAGATGTAGAGGTGAGCCAACTGAAATACAGGCTTAAGAAAAAGGAGGTCACCTTCAATGTCTATCGGTCAATGAAGTAACCAAATGAGTTTAGAGTGGTCTCAACAATCGAGGATGAGTCTGAGTTTCTTAATGAAGTTTGAGTAGTCAGGAAACTTGCGTCGTGCTGCGATGTTAAATCAGGCATTTCTTGGGAGGCAACCCATGAGGTTGTTTGGTGAAACCTGAGTAACTGAACCACCTGCGTTATTCCGCGATGTTAAATCAAGCACTTCTTGGGAGGCAACCCAAGTTTATTGACTTATGTGTGCTCAGTGTGCAGTTGAAACAAAAATATGCTACAGAAAAAAATTGCAGTACAGATTGGTACTACGAGCCTCTGTATGACTCGTAAGAGCATTGTACGGGCCATAGTATGAGTCATGGTGAGAAGCAGAGATATGGCCTAGTGCATGAGTTCATGGTACGGTTGGTCCAATGACTTGTAACTCTATTGTACGAGTTGTAGTACTCACTATAGTTATGAACTATGCATTGTATGAAACTCCATTTTAGAGTGACCTACGAGTCATGGTACGGTTCATACCTTCATGGTATGAGTCGTATGATGTGCTCATAGGTCCACAGGTAAGCTTTCTTAATCCTATGCTACAAGTCCTAGGGACTAGTCGTAGGTCCCTACGACTCGTGGTACATCTTATGATGGGCCAAATTGCTTAAGTCGACCCGACTCAACCCGAATTTTTTAAATTTTCCCTAAAGTATTTAAATTCAAAATCCTTCGGACCCTACCACGACTCCCTCACACCCGTAACTCAAGAAAAACAATCGACTGAGCAAAATTTGTGCTTGATTAACACTGCTCAAGTCGAGTTCCAACCCTAGTCACTAAACACGCAAGAAGTGAGCAAAATTTTGCAAAAATCAAGTAAGTATGCTTTGGGTTGAGTAAAAAGACCTTCATGTTTGTATGAAATTATTTAACAAATGGGAGTCCTCAAAATGAATGAAAATAAACGAAGATAATGATCATTAATATGCAATATGAGTGTGCTGATTGAGTAGGAGTTCGAACATGCTTAGAATCAAAATTAAACTACTACGAACTGAGTTACAGGTTGTGAATCAAAAAGAGAGGACTAGGTAGTTGTAAAAATATGAAAAATGCATGCCTAGAATTGGGGAATTCTAAGTATCCAACACAAATTGAACATACCTACAAAAAAACTGACATGAACAAAGGCAAGGACAGGCTTCACAAGCCTTCCTACGACTCGTGGTTTCATACTACTACTCGTAGGATGGCTCGTTGGGACTGTCTTATGCCAAATGTATGACAATCAATTGGTACAGAACCTAGTACAACCCATGGTATCCTACTACGAGTTGTACCTGGCAATTGTACCAGAAATCTGAAAAGGGTCAAGTCCAAAGGCAACTGTACGATCCTTACTATGACTTGTGGAATCGACTTACCGGTTGTACCATGAGTTATGGAAAAATGCAAAATAATGGTTTTAAGGGGTATCCTCATACGACTTGTGGTACAGATCGTACCTTCATGGAACGAGTCGTACCTCAGAGTCATGACTATGACCTGAGATGTTACAAGTCTCAGTACAGGTCATACCTTTTAGGTAAAACTCGTACTGAAGACCCATGGAAAATTTCAAAGGATTTTTTTCTTTTTTTCTTTTTCTTAGATATGAAGTTCTAACCCTTTTTCTCCACAGGTACAATTACTTTAAAGAAGAAAGCAACCAAAGCTGCCAGGGCAGAGATAGCTACTTGGAGGGCATTGAGAGATGAGCCCTCCGACTCTGAACATGCACACACCTCTCCTAGTGGTTCAATGGAAGAGTAAAGGGTGGATACATTCTGACACTAATGGGACCTGAACCACTAGGGAAAAAGCTAAAGCCCAGGTCGAGGCGGCCACTGCCACATTTGCTTATGCTCCCCAGTCTGAGGAGGAAGTTGAGGAATGAGTCCAAGTGTCCGATAGTGGCTCTAATGATGATGAGGGGTCCGAGGAGGCCCAACCCAGAGATAGAGATAGTGAGTTTGGATTTGAAGATGAGGCAGCCAATTCTGAGGGAGAGCAAACTCCGCCTAGGGAGAACCGTACTCTTCGGTGGAGAGTTCCAAATGCGCAAGAGATCTATGAGTAGGGACTCTCTCTCACTTCCAGGAACCACCCTGGGCGAAGTATTCAAGAAGAGTCGTGGATCCTCACCAATGCACTAAATGAGGTAGAGGAGATGAAGCAGATATTCAACTACTATGAATTTGAGTAGATGGATAAAACCCCGGATCGGTACACTTTAGAGATTGTTCGGGATTTTTATGCTAATTATTTGTCTACCATGGAGCAAAAAGCAAAGGATGGGAAGAAGTTGAAAGATCAGCCCAAGCTGGAGAGTGTAATGGTGTGAGGCCGCACTGTTGACATATCCGAGCGTACTATTGCTTGAATATTATATGGGCCTCAGGTCATACCACCACATAGTACACCATAGTTTTACTACTGGGTGGACGCTATGAAGAAGATCAAGAAGTTGGGTATCGAGGAGAGGAAGAATCAAATCAACTGGCTCTCTAGGGTCATTATTGAAGATAAGAAGGAGGCGGAATGGGTGACTAGTGGAAAGAAGGTCAACAAGCATTCACTGAATTTCATAGCGAATGCCTGTTGGATGCTAGTTCACCACAGGTTGGCACCGACCGTGAACAACAACACCCTCAGTGCAGACAGAGAATCACTGGTGGCGTGTATCATATCAAGATACACCATTAATATTTCGAGGGTCTTTGCGGAGGATATCCGGGATCGGGCTATGGTATTGAGAACTACAATCCCATTCCTAAGTCTCTTGTTCATCTTGTGTATGGAGGTAGGCCTAAAGGTACCTCCTAATGAGGAGCGGTTGATTGGAAGACAACGGACAGCAGACATTCGTTTGATCCGTGATGAAATGAACCCAGTTAGCTGAGCACAACTTTGTATGTTGTCCTAGCACCATGGATAGTTAGGGATAAGCAGGTTAATGCCCCCACCTCACAGTTAGGGATACACTGGCTACAGACGCAGGTCATTTGGAGGCATCTCCAACCACCTCTTTTACACCGCCTATGGGCCTTTCGAGCTAGACCCCAGCAGGATACATGCTTGTGCCTCAGGAATTTCTATAAAAGATGGAAAAGATACTGACCATGATTGAGAGAAAGGTTCAACTATGATGGAGAATGTGAAGCCTTGGGTAAAGGATGAAATTGAGGTGCCTGCACGGGCCTTACATGCTAGACTTGATAGCTCTGAGAACCGCTTCAATGAGTGCATGGCAGAGCAGACTGACATTGGTAGCCTCCATGAGGAGTTGGGGGCTCTTCGGAGCCAAGTGATCAAGCTATCATCTCAACAACCGGCAATTCTAGCAGCCCTCACTCTTCCTGACCTTGATGTAGAGATGGATGATGAGCTTGACTTGGCAGCATCTTGGGATCCGATTGGAGTAGAGGGAGGAAAAGGGAAGAAGATGGTCTCGAAGGATGTTGGATATGAGACCCTAAAGAAGAAGAGAAAGAAGGAGAAGAAAGAATGCAAGCAGGGAAGATTGGAGAATCAGCAGATTCACAACGACCATAGGTTAGAGAAGCTTGAGAGACCTAGAGGAGCGGGTAGCTCCACCACTACCCATGCCGAGCTTGCATGTGGCAAGGACCATTCAGGTGAGCCACATTCAGTCCCAGTTGTCACTGAGGTCGCAGAGGCAACCACTACTCCTGAGGGGGTGACCGTTTCCCTTGTGGAGGTTCTATTAAGTGCGTCAGCCCCACTAGCGCCATGACTGTGGCGGAGGTACCACCTCTGCGAGATGACAGGAGTGCTTAATGTGCAAAAGGTATGTCTCTTTACCTTGTGTTTTTATATTATGTTCTTTGGGGACGAAGCATGCTTTTCAAAAGGGGAGGGGTGTACTTGTATATTTTTGGGATTTTTGGATTCGTCCGAGGTTTTTCTTATCGTGTTTCATTTCTCTCGGGTATGCTATCTAGTAGAACCGGCATGTTTAGTGTCACGCCCCGCCTTGGGGGGGGGGGGTATGACTGGCACCTAGTGCCCTATTAGGACCTGGACTGCTAGACTACTGAGCCTAAGCACATCTGGTGCCTGGCTGGCTCTAACTCAGATTCATGGAATCAACGGCTATATAACGACTGTAAATACAGCCTCCGGCCGACTAGGCCTATAGCCACCTGCCCTGTAACATCAGCTAACTAGAATCCTACTCATATAGGGAAACAAATGCGGGCCGACAAGGCCACCATGCTGTCTAGTTATCTCTAACTCAATATGATGAATACTGAACATCTACGTGACTGGAAAGGTCACCACTACTATCAGAATACGGCCCCACACGGCCAACAAATCAACAACACTAAATAGCTAAACAAACGCATGGCCCACCACGACCGGCACAACTAACCACAGGGAGATATATATACACCATTTGCAAGCCTCTATGAATACTGATAAGATGATCGGGACAGGACCCCGACCTACTCGTACTATACAACAAAAGAAAATGAACTACACCTCTGAATATCAAGCTCTGGATGACAGGAGCTGATGACTCTGCGCTGGCTAGGGTCACGAGGGATCGGCTCCTCGTCTATGAGTACCTACAGGCAAGTAATGCAGCGCCCCAAACGGGCGTCAGTACCACTGGTACCGAGTATGCAAAGCAAAC
>JACEIK010003672.1:130496-146360 GCA_018107945.1 Datura stramonium | reverse complement strand
AGAAGAGGCTACGAGACATTTAGGAAATGTTACCTTCTTACATGATCTATGTCATGCGATGAAATATCTTTCTATCCTTCTAACTCGTGTATTCACACACCGAAGAATAACACCAGTCAGTGGAATAAGAGGCGTTCTCGAGTCATTTCTCCCTGCAAGAGTTAAGAAAAACTAAGGCAGAAGAATTCATGAACTTGAAGTAAGGAACCAAAAGAATGGGGGAGTATGACAGGAGAAGTATGAAGCCTTCCATGATAGTCTCATAGGCGAATGGGAAGTCAAGAGATAGTGATTTCTATCTAGCCTTAAGAAGTGATCCAATCCTCATAATGATGACCTTTAAGCTAAGGGGGAGATCATAAAGTGAAGGACCAGGTCAAGCCTTGAGTTTCAAGTGTGAAGGTCCAGATTAGTAAATATGGGAGATCAATCCACGCTTATTCAGGTGTCCTTCCATACTTCTGTCTATGTGATACTCTACTCATGTCGTATGTGAACATGTTATGCCCATGTTTAAGTTCAAAGTACTCCTTATGTGTGTTTGTACTTAGATTCGTAAAATGAGAAGTAACTACTTCAGATGGTGATTCCATTCTTCTTCAATGATTCCATAAATCTCATCTCTATGTCATGACCCTCGTTATGTATGTAAACTYATTTCTCTCAGCATGATCAGCTCTATGGACTCAGTCTTTATGATTTGCCTTATCGGCTCATAAGATCGTGTTATAACAAGTATATGCCCARCTTAGATTTCTTGAATGATTCGTGCTCATAATTCCTYACTCTAAGCCYAATGAATTCTCCCCATGATTGAAATGATGATTAAAATGTGTCCGTTCAAGATAACTCCCTATCCCTKCCATAGATGTCGGGTATGTAGAAGTTCAGGAAGCGCAGTTATTAGCCAAGCCTTGAAGTGTTACAATCCACGTGGTCATTTTGTGACTTTTGACCCGTTTCCCTAGTTTGAACCTTTTGTATCTTTATTTTGTTAATTATGACTTGCGGAGATGGATGACACAATTTCCAAGATGATCCAATGAAGATTGGATAAGATTTTCGAGTTTTGGAAGGTTTGAAGTTTGAGAGGTTTAACCAAAGTCAACATTTCAGGTTAACGAGCTTGAATTTATGTTTTGAAAGTTTTGTTAGTTCCATATGGTGATTTATGACTTAGTTGGGTAGTTTGCATGGATCCCGAAGTGTTCGAGAGTGATTTGAACCTTTGATAGTATTTTTGAGCTTTAAGGAAGTTAAATTTGTCCACGGTCAACTTTCGATCAAAATGACCTTATATCAGTGATTTGATGATTCCAACAGGTCCTGAAAGTGTTTTATGATTGAATTGCATATTTGGTTTGTGACCAGGAGGATTCTGAATGAGTTTCGGATGGATTTAAACGTTTTGTGTGTTTAGCATGATTTTAAGCATAAAATGTGACAACTCGGAGGTTCACTTTTATTTTTTGAGATCGAAAAATTATTCTGAGACTTTCAAAATTCTTAGAATGAATTATAGGAGTTATCTGAAAAGTTTGGTGTAATTTCGATAAGTCAAGATCGGGTTTTATTACAAAAGATGAAATAATTCTTGAACGAGCAAAAAATGATGTCTGACTGGGGAAACAAGCACCAAATGACGTTTTTATTGAACGAGTAGGTCCGTATCATTATTTGGGAACTATAGGAAAAAGAATCATCGCATTTCGAGTTCTTATGATGAAGTTATGACCATTTTAGTGAAAATTAAAGTTGTTGGTGCAGCTCTATACAAATACCTGAACAGTGTATTTTTGCACAGACTATGTTTATTTGGTATTTTGGCAATATTTGGAGTTCTAGAGCTCAGAATTGAGTGATTCTTGCGGCATTCTTTTTCATTTAACAAGGGGGTATGTATCTAATTCTTATTTGACATTTCTCTGTGATTTCTTCAATTGATTTTCATTTTTATCCGTGAATTTATTGGAAAAAGTTTAGGATTTTGAGTCTAAAGTTAGGCAACTGTATTTTGATAAATTCAAAGTCGATTTGAGCTCTATTTTGGATGAAATTTCATATTTGAGTTCTTCACAATATGGGTAACATGATTTTTAAATAAAATTCCAGTTTTGCCCTTGCGAGCTCGGGGTTGACTATTTGAGCCTGGGATAGAAGTATATCGATATGGGTGTCCATGATTTTATTTTCTTATGTAGAATACATATTTGACTAGATTTTTATCATTCGGAAGCATTATATTAAGGCAAATTCGTAATTTGATGCTTGAGCTTCATTTTGAGGAAAGTAGAGATTTCTTAATTCTTTGAGGGTTCGAAAAGGAGGGGAAGCTTAGTCCCCAATATGTTGGGCCTTTTAGGGTTTTGAGACGTGTTGGAAAGGTGGTCGATGAGTTGGAGTTACCAGCGGACTTAGCTACGGGGCATCCGATGTTTCATGTGTCCTTGTTGAAGAAATGCATTGGAGATCCATCTTTAGTGATTCTGTAGAGGACACTGGGGTGAAGGACAACCTTACCTAGGAGGAGGTACCAATCGAGGTCATTGATTATCAGGTTCATAAATTGAGAAATAAGGAAGTAGCCTCGGTGAAGGTTTTGTGGAGAAATCATCTTTTTAAAGGAGATGTGTGGGAGTTCGAAGTAGATATAATGGCTAAGAACCCGTGTCTTTTTCCTTCCAGCTTAAGGTATCAGTTTCCTCCTTAGTTCTCTATTTAGTTTCATGTCAAGCTCATGTCTCTCAGTTCCTTTCATGTCTTAGCATGCACGTATATTCCATGAATTAAGTTCAATCAGGAATCTCAGTTCGGAGTCTGTCACTCCATCAGTTTTCAGCTCCAATTGTTTAGTTTTGGGATTGCAGTTCCTTCCCAAATCTTTTTGTGTGCTTGATATACATTCAAGGACGAATGTTCCCAAGGGGGAGATAATATAACACCCCAAAAGTTTCATAGGTTAGACCCGAGACATATAGCATAAAACAGTAGGAAAACTATACCAGAACCAAACAATGAACCTCAGTATGGTTCGTTGTAGGGTCCAATGAGTCATTGGAGATACTCGTTGTTTCATGACCAGAGAGCTGTCAAAAATTTTCCCAAAACCCACGAGGGGATTGTACGGACCGTGGATTGATTGAACGAGTCGTTGTTTGTCATCGGTGAAGAAGATTAAGAGAATTTCAAAGGAAGAATGGGGAAAATTAATAGATAGACCAATAGTCTGTTGTTTGTTACCACGTCCTGTTGGATGGGTCATTGGTTCTGCTAGTTGTTGAAAATCTTGGGCTAAGTATGGAACTATTCTAGGTATATGGATAGACCCAAGCCGGTGAATTCATGGAAACAAGGTGTTAAGATCAATTTCAATGTATAAGAAGTTCATTAGATTCAAATTAATGTCATAGGTAACCTCAAGCACAAAGTTGAGTTGAGAGCCTCCTTACCGATTGAGTGTTCATATAATTTCTTACAAGGGTCAACTTCAAACGACTATATCTATCATTTTTTAAAAAGGTTTCTGGATGATTCAGCACCTCAAATTGAAGTCCTTGAAGTCTTATTTCCAACGCATCCAACTTTGCATCAATCGGAATTCGGAGTAAAAGGTTATGAGCAATTTAATGCAGATGCAACAAGTAACAACGGACCTCTGAACGGGCCTTTGTAACAACCAACGACACGTCCTGTTGGTCGTTGGAACAACCAGTTCCAAGTCTTTTCTTTGAAATTTGGGGGTATTTTGGTAAACTCCTGTGCTTCTAAATCCTAAATGACATCGTTTTGGGCTTCCTTAAGGCCAGATTAAAGGGATTAGCCTAGTCTAAATCCTCACCCTCTTCAAACATCCATAGATTGATCTTTCTCTCAAGAAGAAGCTAGGGCTCATCACCTCCAACTTCTCAATTCCTCGTGGATCTTCAAAACAAGTCAAGGGATCATCAACCCAGCTATGTAGGGTTACGAATGGGTTTTTCCGTTCACACCCATACCCATTCCCTATTAATTTATGAAAATCTACCAAAAATCTCATGGGGTTTTAATTCAATTTTTATGAAAATCTAATATTTTACAAATGGATTGTTCTAAATTGTGATTTAAATTATAATTTATGAATTTCGAGCAGATTTTATGACTATTTTTATTATATAATTATTGATTTCGATTTTTATTAAATTGAGCCTATCTAAGCATGATCTACGATGAATCGATTTATGATCTCTACTTCAATTGATGATATTTACAAGTCCAACATGGATTATGATTTAAAATATGGATTTATTCAATTACCCATCATGATTTGATGATTTTCAAGTTATATGTATGATCTTCAAGTATATATGAAACCTACAATTCATGAATTATGTTTTGGCCGACTCACGAGCCTTATGTCATGGCTAGTTCACGTATGTGCAACTATGTTTATGATTATCATGATTTAACTAGCCCATGAATTCATGCATGTTATACTATGAGCACTACATATGTTTGGGAGTAGTATCGAATACCAAGTAGGTTCGGGGCTCGGGCTATGCCCTGGATCTCATAAACTATGTGTCACTGTAGGTATGTTGGGACCTCCTTTGTGACTTGTCCCCCGCCCAAATGTCCCTTTTCATGGTGATATCACGCCCTTCATGGTTCTACTCTTGGTAAGGTACGAACGGCCTCCCGATTAGGTTTATAAGTCGGACTTCATGTCTGCTTATATGGGGTATGTCAGTTAAGAAAATCTCCCACTGTTTCTCATGATTTATGCATGTTTGTGATTGTGTATTTTGTCTCAAGTCATGTTAAGTAAATCTTTTCTCCTATGATGATGATTACATTTGTATTACGAATGTTTTGAAAATCTTAAGTCTTATGTTATGTTATGATGTTTACTATATGACCATGATGTCCTACTCTTATGATCATTTATGAGTTTTATATATTTTAGATGTCCGTTTTACTTACCTTGCATACTTGGTTCATTCCACGTGTTGACCGCATACTTTATATGTTGTATCATTTCATGATACAAGATCCGGCTCTCATGCTCATCCTCATTCTTAGACCATCACAGAGTATACACTCAGCTTATTGGTGAGTCCTCATGTTCTGAGGGCCGTTTGACAGACATCTATGCTATTTTATGTTTCATTACTTGTTTGGGTTAGTTCGGGGTGTTTTCCCATCAACCCATCATATATCGTAGAGGCTTTCCGATAGTATATAGTACTTAGGTTGTGTAATTGTCTAGTGATTCCCTATGTTATGATATGTCATGTTATGTTTAAGTTCCCGCTATGCCTTATGTTCAATCTTCCGCTTATAATGAATGGACTTAGATGTATGCTTATGCCATGGGTCGATTTGGGGCCTCTCGGGGTTCCTTTTCCCATGTTACAATCGGGGTCTACATTCGGGTCGTGACACCTCTTCCCTCGATAGGTTCAAACCATGACTACATTCCATGACCCGTTATAGCCTCCTACGACTCATACCATGAGCCGTTGTCACTAGGACTAAAGACTCTATTGTCAACCACGACTCCTAACCATGACTCTTCACACCAAACAACAAGTCGTACCTTGACTCGTTGGTCCAAGACTTGTCAACCAGTAGCTCATCACAACTTGACCTACGACCTGTTCCATGGTACGATGACTTGTACCATGAGTCGTCCTGAGAGAAAAATGCAGATTTTTCTCCTGAATCTGCTTACATATCTAGGACTTGATCGTAAGGACTTTTTGGGTGTTACTGATAACGTCCAAAATACACCCTTGTCTATGAAAGAGCGTAAATTTTCATTGTATCAAAATAAATAACCCAATAGGTCTCAGGGTCGAATCCCATAAGGAATATAAAATGATCATGCAGTAGTTATATATAAACTTGAATTAATTTGCATCAATATAAAAAACAAGTAAATGAAATTTTGGGGTTTTGAATGCAATAATACTATTGAATCTAAACTCAACTAATCAAGAGAACAAGATAACCAAAATCGAGAAACAACAATGAGCAAAGGCCAGAGGTGTGATCTAGATGGGATGCCAATCGAATTGGGATTTACTAGACAATTGAGTTATTACTAATATGTGTAAATAACCTTGGAAAAGATGGTGTGCGGCATTTTTCAACCACTTGGGAACTTTTTCCTCAAGTTCTTTCGAACCTCAAGGTGCAATTCAACTATTCTAATATGGTTTGGGTTAGGGGATGAGCCATTTCAAGCCATCAACCTTTAATGAGATTATAACCATGGGTTTGGGTTATTTCTAGCTCAACCCCTCATAATCAAATCCCAACCCACTATTAAGTTTTCCCCCATTACTTAATTCCTCTTTTTCAAGCCAAAATCAAGTAAGCAAACAATACCCATATTTACAACTATAAGTAATCAACTATAATTTGAAGAGAAATTAATAGATTTACACTAATTAAGTAATAACAAGATAAATCTAGCAGTACCCTATTAAATGAAACACCCATCATCACACACCTCTAGCTATAGATTTTAGCTACTCATAATTGAGAAACACAAGAGCTTATTTGTCAATAGACTCAAGAATTTTATAATTAAGAGTAAACACAATCAAGATCAAAATTTCTCTACAATTGTAGATATACTTTGCTGAAGAAGATGAAGATGAAAAAGAAAAACTCAATATTTCCTATGCAAATCTCTCTTTCAAAAGTGATGAGAATAATAATGTGCTTGTTCAGAATACTTTTCTAGAATATGTACAAAATTAGGTCATAATATTCTTCTCTTTTTTCTAGGATGGATGTTTCTGCCCTTTTTAGGCGTCTTTCACTTGTGAGTCACCGGCGGTTCACCGGTGTCTATTCGCGGTCCGCCAGTTGGTCTCATCTAGTGTCTAGTGAATACCAGAGCATTTCAGCATTTCAACAATGCCACCGGTGGTTCATCGTGTGACGCCCCACCTTGGTAGGCATAAATGGCACCTGGTGCCCTACTAGGATCTGAATTGACTTAATTAGGCCTATGCACTCCTGGTGCAGGCTTACTTCCCAAATTAAGAAAAAAAACGGGCTATATCTCGGCTGTAAATACAACTTCCGGACGACAAAGCCTTATAGCCACCTGTAAAGGAAAACAGCTAACTAGAAACAGGCAATAACAGGGAATCCTATGCGGGTCGATAAGACCACCATGATGTCTAGTTATGACTGTAAAGTAAAACCAGTGCTAAGCTAAACTATGGCCGACAAGGCAGCTAATCTGTGAGCTAAACAAGGCCCCATACGGCTAACATGTAAACTACAACATATATGGGCCCCACACGGCCAATAACAGCTAACCACAAGAAGATAGAAACAATCTGCAAGCCTCTAGGAGTAATATGATGGTCGGGACAGGGCCCCGACCTACCCATGAACTGTATCATAAAAAAGAAGTAAACCTTCTATCTACAAGCTTCGGAAGAAAGGAGCTAACTACTCTAGTAAGGCTGGCTGAAATCTACAGGGGACCTGCTCCTCGTCTATCCGTACTTGCAGGCATGTAATGCAGCGCCCCAGAAAGGGCGTCAGTACAATATGTACTGAATATGTAAAGCAATAACTGTAAATGACTAAAATAAAGAGATAGAACTGAGAATAACTAAAATGAAGGGGTAGAGATTATACCTGAGTAATAGAACTTCTTACTATCTAATTTATTAATAACTAAAGCAACAAAAACCTTACCTGGCCCCCATAAGCTGGAAGGAAAAACCAGCACAAAATAACCCACCTGGGGCCCCTATAAGCCCTGGTAAGTACACTTCAATCTATATACCCCTATCAAGGTCGCACTAGATCAACTAGTAGCTATAGTCGTCCTACCGGCCCCTTGAGTCTACAACTGGGCCCTCTCGGCCCATGACTGTAGGTGTGTCTGAGTCTAGTGGACTCCTGATATCTACACCTCGGGCACCAAGCTCAATGGGGGTGTATATAGCCAACCACGGCATATGAGGACCTGGGACCCCATCTTCATCCCTTGCGAAAGTCATACCGCTCCGTAGAGAGACTTCATCTCGCCCCTGGCGGGCGTCGACACAGCTAATAACCCTGGGGTAAGTCATGAAGGCTATACAGGCATAATCCATCCCAAACTAGCATGGAATACGGGTTTCAGTTAATATCAACAATTAATCACCATATGCTTCTAGTACTCTTATTGGGATTCAAAATAGGTTATCATGCTAAGGAAATTAACTTGCCGAAGGAAACTGCCTTAACATACCTCGTTCGCCGATTACTGATTAACTGGCGAGTTTCAGTTTGTATTCAACTGTTCTTCTCAACTGCAATTGTATTACTGGGAGAAAATGAATAGTTCCAGTACTAAATTCAATGAAAATGATAAATTTATATATAAATATTAACTATATTTCTACTTAACGGAACAAGGTTGAAAACTTGTAATTTCTCGAAAGTCCATAAGGAAGAAATGCTTACTTTAAGCCTGTGATCGTATTGACACTAGTTTGGAGCAATTCCAACAACTTTAGCTCGACGGGGTTACGATTCGCCGGGCGAATTTCGTGAAAATAACTCCATAGAAATGTTCCCTGCAGCCTTAAACTTCAATACCCGAAGTTAATTTGAATTCGAGAGGCGTTTCGTAGCGTAAACAGAAGGAAAATATTGACTTTCTTCGTATCTTCCCCTTGTTGGCTGAATGTATAAATTGAAAATTAAATAGAATCAAAGGGGAGAACTTATATATACTTGAGGCGTGGACAGGGGTCCGTGGCACGGACCCTGTCGTGCCAATCCAGGGCCGTGTCACGGATCCTATTGCGGAGGAGCATGGTCCGTGCCATGCTGCCCCTTTTGGCAGCTGGCCCGACCTTCTCCCGCGCGGTCCCGACTCCATGCTCGTTCGACCTTTCCCCGGGCCCCTTTCTCGCACGTATTGCATCTAAAACTCTTAACCAACGTACGAATAGGCCGTCTAAACATTAGAAACTTACAGGGTGTAACACGTCGGCTGCTGTTCTGCGAGCCACCGGTTGCAATTGTTCATCATTCTAGCGGGTGCCTACGGTCAGCCAGCATTTTGCTAGTGTCCTCCAGTGGAGCATCGGTTTCCACCTGAATCTCATTATTTTTACTCAATTTCATGTTCCTTCTCTTCAAGTTAGGTACCTGCAATATCCAAAGAAAAAAAGGGAATAAAATCCAACTAAAAGACTTAAAATTTAAGAAAAAGCACATACTTAAAAGCCTAATGAGTTGGTAAATTACCAACTCATCAAACCCCCAAACTTAAACAATTGTTTGTCCTCAAGTAATGCAATTCTTTCAATTGAGAAACTAGACAACATGTCAAATATGAATTTATGCATCATGGACCGCTGAACCTAAGACAACCCAAAAATTCTCGCCAACTCAAGAAAAAAGAGAAACAACTCCCCCTAAAAATGTGGAAAACTTTCAAGAGGCAACCAACATGCATAGGCATGATTCACAACTTCTTTCATTTTGCAAAACAAGGGCATGGTTTATCCAATCAAATACACATAGCATCTCATATCATAATCACTTCACATTCAAAGTTTTCCTTGGAGCTCACATTGCTCATGCCTCAATCACACCTTTATATTAATGCAAGTATGTCTCCAAAAGGGAGTGATGTCACTCACTACAGGAGAGAATCCCCTTGCTTTATCATAAGACAATGCACATACAAGGGATTATAGAATAAGATGCTCACACTCACTCTCACAAAAAAAATCTCCATGCACAAAACTTGACCCATTGGCTTGCCCTTCATTTAATTCGCCACTAATGTAGAGAAACTACACTCAAAATCAATTAGGACTTGCAGGTCATGATGAAGGCTAGTGGTAAGGGTAGGACAAATATTTACCTCTAGTAACTAGAACCTCCCTAATGCCTTTTTGTGAACACTTTTATCCTCCCCATACAACTCTTTAGATCACTCCACCTTATTCTTCCTTTTTCATCATCTTCAATTTTTATTTATTATATTTCTCAAAAGCCCTCCTTGTAGCTCTTTTGGCTCTTACATTAAGCCTTGTTTTTTGGTTCTCAACCCATCATTTTATTCATTTTGTCTTTTGGTGATTCAAGGTTTCTCAACCCATCATTTCATTCATTTTGATCACAACTTGGTGCTACCTCACGTTTAGGCTCATCGCATTTCTCCCTTTCTTGTAAACCCCCAAACTTAGGCTTTTTGCTTCTTTTCCATTGACTTCCTTATCTCTCCCTGTATCTTGGGCTTCAAGACCCCATTATTTTCATTCATTCATCACTAAAAATTAGGGAGGATGGGTGCCAAAGAAGAGGATTACAAAAGGGACATTGGCTTGTAATGTGGTTTTCAAGAATAAATAGTTCAAAGGCTCAACATTGGCTAACAAGGGAAGACGTTTTCGGAGGTCATTTTGGGTGAAGTGACTAATCAAACAAAAGCCTAAAATCATGTTCTAAGTGAAGCTACATCTAGGATTTCACCTTGAGTCGCACTTAGGGCAAGTTCTAGACAAGAAGAAATGCATGAGATTCATTCAAATAATCTTAATACACAAGGCATCACACTTAAAGAGTTCACACAAGTCATTATTATTACAAGAATTTGAGACAATAGAGCATGCGAATCACAAGCCAAACAGGGAATATGCAATGTATGACAAGAGAGTGTTACATTTCCCATTTCAAATGCCCATTTTTTTCTTTTAACTTCATTTTTCATGCCACACAATAATTTTTGGCGGTACCTATAAAAAACAGTTCCACAAAAGGCTCAAAGAAAGACATGGCATTTTCCCTTAAGAGAGTCTCCTCACAGTCTATCATTTTGGGAAATGTCAACCCGGTTCGACAATAAAAAGAAGAGAAAAAGAAAATTATCCTTGGGAAAGAACTGTGGTGACAAAAACTCTTGGAGTTTAATTACTATCTACTATTTACAAAGGCAAAAATCGAACTTGGATCATAACTTGAGGCAATAAGAATAAAGACCCATTCATAAGCACTAATAACATTTCATTTCATTACTCCATATCTCAACAACCACAAAGATAAGATACATACTCCTCTCCCCCCAACTTAAAAGAACACATTGCCCCCAATATAGAAAGGTAAGAAGAACAAGTTGAAGGGGACTCCCTGAAAGATTTAGTGATAGAGGACAAGGGACCCATGAGTACATAGCTTCATCAAAATTCCACGAAGCAATTTCCACTGCAGACAGCATCAACGGATCAGGTGGGAGTTCCAGTGGTTTCCCTAGTTCGGGAACCACCCATTTATTCGCCAGGGTTCTGAGCTCATGATATGAAATGGTATCCACCCCACCGGGTTCCCGTAATGGATATATTTCTCTCACGGTGATCATACGATGGGGTGGCTTGCTATGATATATCTCTTTATTGGACACAATTTTTGATGAACTATCAAACTCCACGCACCAATTATCCGGTGGGCTATTGGGCCCCTCAGACTGGGTAGCCATGGCAGCGGGTTCATAAAGGTCAATATTGCTGGAGGGTAGAGGATCCGTGTGTCTTTCCATGTCATCCATCAAGGTAATCACTTCATTTTCTAAGACCTCAACTTTAGCATAGAGGCCTCTTAACTTTTCTCTTGCAGGTTGCATGGCCTTCTTAATGGCTTGCTGGATCATGGAAGGTATTTCTTTGGCCAACTTTATGATCTAGTTTTCAAGAGCTTGGGCTATTTGTGCTATCTTTAATATTTTAGTTGGTGAAGAGGTGGTGACTGTAGCTACTTGGGAAGACCCTGCATTTGTACTAGAGAATATAGAACGTGGCGGTTAATGTTGTCTACCATTCCTTTGGGGCCGCTTTGAAGCTGGAGAATCTTTATCAATTTTTATGTATAATGTAATCATTCCATCAGCCCTCACAGTTCTATTTAGTGACCGAAAGAGAGGGCATGAGGCACACATGCATAATATACTCACAAGGCTGGAATAAGGCAACGACGTTGCCTGTTGGTTGGCCTTCTTTCTGAATTAATCTGCAATGATTTCCCCTACGTTGATGTGTTTCTAATCCATGATGAAATTCACAAGAATTTCAACCTCAATAGGGACTTGCGTTGTAATCTTTGAAGGGATAATTCGAGCACATACCAAATCCATCCACATGCGAGCTTCAAATTTTAGATCATGGGTGTGAATCATTCCTTTTGAAGTGGACCACTATGGTTGATCTCTTGAAATTATGCTAGCTACCCATTGAAACTGATTTTCTTTATCTTCCACCTTCCTTCTAAACTCTAAATAGGCCGGATTGGTTCAGCCCAATAGATGGAATTGATTGCTTCTGGGGTGATGTTCACTTCTTTTCCTGCACCCACACAAACAAAAAGGATGGAATTGTGTCTACTCAGACTTTTTGTTTCAAAGTGCTTTGTCACATCCTGTAAGAGGCATAGAACTCCCACACCAACTCAGGGAAGCAGGGGCCTATGGGTATAGTAAATTGGCCCCAATTCCAAATGTTAATCTGATTGTAAATATTGCGGAAGTCATCCTTGAAGGATTGCACTTCGAATTGAGCTTCTACAGTGATGGACCTCTTCTCCTTGAAGGACACATAATAAGCTTCCATTCTACCCAACCCAAAGATAAGTTGTGCAATATGCTGGGCCTCGTCAGAATGTAAGTTTTGCATGTCGGTGTTGGTTATTGGGTCTTTCTCTTTGCTATTCCGTCTGGAGGTGGACATGATGTTGCAGGCTACTGTTAGTATCATATAAAGATTTAAAAGGATAACAATAGAAAATTGAAAATTTGAATGATATCCAAGTAGAAGTGGAGAAATGTTAACTCTGGTAATATCGGCGAAACGCAGGTAGTGATTTGCGAAGCACTGATGAGCCACCGTCATGAAGCAGTAAGCTAGGCAGATACATCCTACATCGGTGTCACATCAGTGAATCACTGTTCTCAGACTGCAAAGCACCGATGAAATGTGGGTTCGTGGCAGTGTCTTGTAACCTCGTGACTGAACCCACATTTCAATCAGCGATTCGCCAGACAAGAACGGCGTGTCACCGATGGGCTTCCGCATATTTAGTCGATCCAAATTTCTTCCAAAATCAATTTTCTTCCTCTCATTACTCCTCACTATCCCTTACATAAATCAGCTACAACCACAATGATAACGATGATTTTCCCTTAAGGAAGTTATCACTCTATCTATCATTGGGCAAATCGTGCATGCGAAGCACACCCCCAAATTAGAATCAACAAAACAAATCACAAAGCACACACAGCAAATAAGATACCCATATTGACATGTGAACCCCAAGATAGCACCACCAGCATACCCGCTACGTGAACATTAGTCAATCAAGGAAAAGTAAAGAATGGTGAACATGAGTGGTACCAATATCTATTCCAGTATGCTTGAGTTAAGATTTACATTCTCAATTAAAGTATAACCTAGGAGATACATACCAAGTTGAAAATGGAGAATAAGTAGGGAGAGGAAACCTTTGTGACTTGCTCATTGATGTTGCCTTCAAATTCATGGGAATTCTGGTGAGGTGAGATGGTTAATAGGAGAGAGGTATATAAAGGTTAAGAGAGGGGAAAGTGACTGGGCAAGAAGAAGGTGGGTGATAATGGAGTTTATGTTGGGAATGTAGTTTGTTGGGAATTTAAGAGATGGTGGGAAAGTGAAAAGTGTGGGAAAATGGAGAAGTGTGAAGGGTTTAATGAAATAAGGGTTGTTTTGGGGATTTTGGACTGGGTTTTTGATTCTTGGGTCGATTGGTCAATGGTTGGGCAATATTTTTAGGATACCTGGATCTGTGATTATCGGCAATAGCCGGTGAATACCGGTGATTCGCCGATTTGGGCACCGATGATCATCACCTTTTCAGTTCTCTGATTCATAACTGGCGATACTCTAGCGTCTCGCGTGTTGACACCGGCGATTCACTGGGTGAGTCNGTACCCCTATAAGAGATGATGGAGAATGGAACCCCAGGCAACCCTCTAGCGTCTCGCGTGTTGACACCGGCGATTCACTGGGTGAGTCGCTGATATTATTATAACTCCTAAGTATACTGGCTGAAACCAGTGTTTTACTGATGGTTTGCACATTAGCAGTGGTGATTCGCCGATTGAATCACTGAACATACTCCTAATTCCCAAGTGCACTGGCTAGAGTCGATGCTTCACCGGTGGTTCATGGATTGATATCGGCATTCCGCCGGCAAGTAGCCGGTTGCCTCTCTACTCTCCCTATATTTTTTTCATCACCGTGGTAGAGCGGGTGCCTTGCGCTTTCACACCGGTGTTCCGCCGTCTTAGCACCGGTCAAGCCCTGGTCTTCTTCTCCTTGCATCCAATCTACCTACAAAAATTAAAAACAATAAAACATCAAAAATTTCAAGATAAAATGCTTGGGTTGCCTCCAAAGAAGAACCTTAATTAACGTCATGGCACAACAAAAGCTCCTTATGTGTTATGGCTCATCCAGGTACATGACCTTTACTCAACCAACCTCCTCCAACACTCCCAAATATTTATTTACCCTTTGGACATTCACCTTGAATTTTGATCCATCTTCTCCTCAATGGCACCGTTTCCAAAAAATTGGGACACCTTAAATGGCCCTGACCATTTAGATTTGAGCTTCCCTGGGAATAATCTCAGTCTTGAATTGAACAACAATACCAAATCTCCCGGAACAAAATTTCTATACAAGATTTTCTAGTCAAGGTAATACTTCATGTGGGCCTTATAAATATTTTTATCATATGCACACATTCTAAATTCATACAACTCATGTAGATTTTCTACTCTCCCTAAGACAGCTCTCCCCCAATCAAGGTTCAAGCTCTTCATTGCCCACAAGGCTTTATGTTCTAGCTCAACAGGGAGGTAGAAAGATTTGCCAAAAACAAGCCGGTATGGAGACATTCCAATCGGTGTTCTGTATGCAGTCCGATATTCTCACAAGGCATCATCTAGCTTCCGAGCCCAATATGTTTTGTTAATGGTGTTGACTGCGCCCAAGCGCACACGCAAGTGTACGTGGTCTTACAAGTAATATAGTGGCCCTTTTTAAGAGTCGGATGTCGAACCCACATGGACTGTACCAATTCAGCTAATTATCAAGTTCAAGTGTTAATTAACTTTCGCAAGTGTTGATATAGACTTTCTCGATAAAGTTTAATTAAGTCTAAGGGTGGTCACAGAAATACTCTGAAGTAATTCAAGGAGCAACTAGAGCTAAGGCCAGATATTCATGCGATACTAAGCTTTGTAATGGTTTAAGTATGGAATTATCAATTGTCGTCTCACATAATTGAAAATGCATGTTCATGGTCTTTCGAGCCTCTAAACACGACAAACTTGCCTCACAACTACATCGTTGAGCGGGGATGCGACATTCTAGTTCATGGGCAATTCAATTATGGGAATGTGGTTTACGAGGTTTATGCTCTTGATTAGGAACTTTCGTACCTCTCATACTTCTACGAGTGGTGATGTGATAATTCTAAGTTGGTGTCTAGCTCATCCCGTTTTAGTAACCAAGCAAGGCAAATTAGATATAATTTCTTATCCTAACCGCGAATTATATCATCAGATACAAACTTGCTCCATACATTCTTTGTTCTTGCCTAGGTTTACTTTCTCAAGCTTTTACCTAGGTTTAACATGTGTGTTTTCATGGTGATCAATCATAAAAACAACCATAATTAAGAACGTAAGACAAAACAACAATTAATAACTTAAAAACAAAAAAAATTCACATAGTCACACTCATACCTAGTGGCTTCAATCCTAGAGGAAGGGTTCTAGCCACTCAAGGAGTTGGCCTCATATCAGTCGAAAGGGGTCACACA
>JACEIK010003672.1:105380-124057 GCA_018107945.1 Datura stramonium | reverse complement strand
TAATTAAGTCGATAAACAAGATAAAACTAAGTTATAAAGCATCACTTGGGCATGCTATTTTGCCCAAGATCAGTTAACATTGACTGTTTTAGTCAAGATAAATTTGATTTCCCAATTAGAAACTTCTACTTTTCCACTTGTCTATGTATGATAAGGGGTGGCCACTTTGTGCTTCACACCATACACGGCTAGCAAAGTGTTGAACAATCGATTGCAAAAGTGTGATATTCCATCATTAATGATAGCTCTAGGGGTGCCAAACCGTGAGAAAATATGCTTTTTCAAAAAGGTTGTTACACTCCTCCCCTCGTTGTTGGGCAACGCTACAGCTTCTACCCACTTAGAGACATAATCAACAACTACCAAAATGTACGTGTTTCCATAAGAGCTCACAAAAGGGCCCATAAAGTCGATTTCCCACACATCAAACAATTCCACCTCTAAGATTGGTGTCAAAGGAAGTTCATGCCTCCTTAGTTAATCCCTGTTCGTTGACACCGACCGCATTGCTTCACAAAGTCATGGGAATTCTGATGACGGGTAAGCCAATAAAATCCACACTATAGCACTTTTTCTGTTGTCTGAACACTCCTATAATGTCCCCCAACCGGTGATGAATGACGAGCCTCTAGAATTGATACCATTTCAACTTCTGGGAAACATCTACGAATTATACCATCAGTGCAACTACGAAAAAGGTAGGGTTCATCCCAATAAAACTTTCGAACATCATGCATGAATCTCTTCTTTTGATGAAAGGTCTACCGCTCGGGTGTGATATTGCTTGCCAAATAATTAGAAAAATCCACAAATCATGGTGTTAGGTCGTGGTTTGCGGACAAAAAATGTTCATCAGGGAATTCATCATTAATCTCCTCATGTACTCCCGACTGACCACTTGTCTCTAGGCACGATAGGTGGTCGACCACCTGATTCTCACATTCCATATGATTCTTCACTTCAAAGTTGAATTCATCTAACAATAGGACCCATCTAATAAGCCTGGTTTTAGTATCTTTCTTGGTCATCAAATATTTGAGTGCCTCATGGTCCGTGTGCACCACCAGTTTGGTCCCCAACAAATATGCCCGAAACTTTTCAAATGCAAATACTACAGTGAGAAGCTCTTATTCTGTCACTGCATAGTTTTTTTTTGTGCGTCATTCAGGGATTTGCTAGCGTAATAAATGGGGTGAAAAATCTTTTCCTTCCACTGACCAAGGATTGCCCCTAATGCTACACCACTGGTATCACTCCTTAGCTCAAAGGGCTTTGACCAATCTGGTGCCGTGATTATTGGAGTGGATACCATTTTTTCTTTCAATTCCACAAAAGCCCTCACACACTCCTCATCAAATTTGAACTTTGCCTCTTTCTCTAACAATCTGATCTTGGAGAAATCTTTGATGAAACGGCGGTATAATCCCGCATGTCCTAGAAAACTCCTAATACCCTTCACCGTGATTGGCAGAGGTAACTGAGTAATGGAATTAATCTTGGCTTGGTCTACCTCAATACCTTTCTCAGAAATTTTGTGTCCAAGAACAATCCCTTCTTTTACCATGAAATGACACTTTTCCCAATTAAGTACCAAGTTTGTCTCCTCACATCTCTTCAATACCTCTTCTAGATGTACCAAGCAATATTCAAATGAATTTTACACAACTGAGAAGTAAACCATGAAGACTTCCATAGTATCCTCCACCATATCCGAAAAAATTGACATCATACACCTATAGAAAGTGGCAGAAGCATTGCAAAGTCAGAAAGGCATCCTCTTGAACGCAAAATTCCCATAAGGACATGTAAATATAGTTTTCTCTTTATCTCCGAGCGCAATAGAAATTTAATTTTATCCTGAGTATCCATCCCAAAAACAATAATATTCTTTCCCATCCAAGCAATCTAGCATTTGGTCAATGAAGGGAACTGGAAAGTGATCTTTTTTGTCCATGAATTCAACATATGGAAACCCATACACACCCTCCATCCGGTCACTAGGCGAGTTGCGATCAACTATACTTGTGTCTTGGAGGTACGATTCATTGGACTCGTGGTGGGAGTTTTAGAAACTGTAGTTGTGGAGTCAGTGGTGACGACGAGAGGACACAATGGGTTGTTGTGTCGAGTAATAACTCATCCTTTTGGGTCATCGTTCGAAGGTCTGAGAACTGAGGAAATTTTTTAAGGAAGTAATGGATGGTAACCACGAGTCGTGGGAATTAGGTATTACTCATGGTAAGAGTCGTGGTCATTGGCAGTGTTCAATTTTCAGATTTGTCATTAAAGGTATTTTTGTAAATTATAAGCTAAGGTCCTAAATTACATCATTTTAAGCTGAGTTAGGAGGGTTTCAAGGGTTCTTAACCTATTCCAACCAATTCCCTCCCTACGCATACAAATTAGAAGATTTCTAAGGGAAGATCAAGCCTAGAACTCCCCAATTTCTTCTCCATTTCCTTTGGGCTTTCAAGGGAGAGCGTAAGATCAGATTACCCAGGTATATAGGGTTGTGAATGAGAGTCCCTCTTCACTCTCATGCCCCAATTTCCATCTATGTGTAAGAATTCAAATATTAAAGTAAATTTGATGATCTTATGGGGTTTTAACCCCAAATTGATGGAATTCTCCTTGATTTGATTTTTGGTCAATTCCCTTCATGTTCTAAATGTTATTTTAATATCTATGAGCAGATTTTATATTTGAATTGATTATTTATTCTATGGTTTCAAATCTCAATCAATCTATGCCCAATTATGCCAAGTTTCATGAAAAGTAAAGTTATGATTCTATTATGATTTTGATCTTACTAAGCCTAAATTATGATTTATGCTTCATGTTATGATTTTTCTTCAAGTACACTTCATGGATTTATGAATATCAAGAATATAAATTTTCACAAGTATACATGGTATTAATGATATATGAACTTATGATATTTGGCGGACTCACGGGCCCTTAATTCATTATTAATCATGTAATCAAGTATGATCAGGTATGTTATGATTTATTTGGCCATGAAGTTTATGAATGAATTCATGATTACGATATGAGCCCTTATGTGCATGTTTTTGGGAGCAGTATCTAGCACCGAGTAGACCCGGCATTTAGGTAAACCCTGTGGTCTCAGTACTACGTGCCACTATCGGTATATACATATATTTTTGGATCCCCTGAGATATCACATCATGCACGTCCCTTGCCTGGAAGCCTGGAACAACTCTACCCACTTGAGCAAAATAGTTAAGGCATCATGTAAGCTCTATCATGATGGTGTTGGTTAAGACGAGTTCTCCCAGTATTCCTCATGATTTATGCATTGTTACGTTTATGATACTTTGGCTCAAGTTATGTTTTTATAAGGGTTCTCTTATGAATATGATTATGACTAGATTATGAATGGTTTGAAAACCTTGAGCTCTCATATTTATATTATGATATTTACTTCATGTTCTTGTTGTCCTACTCTTATGAACTCTTATATATTTTTAACTGTTCATTTTACTTACCTTTCATACTCAGTACATTTCAAGTACTGAACGCATACTCTATGCTATATCGTTTCATGATATAGGTCTGAGGGATTAGTCTCATCCATATCATTAGTCCTGCTTTCCATTCAGATCGGTTTTAGCCAATGTTGGTGAGTCCTCATCCTTCGAGGACATTCAGTTATCCATTGTTATGCTATTTCAGTTACAGACTTTTGTCGAGCTAGTTGGGGATGTTGTCTCATCAGCTCATCAGTTATGTTAGGGTCTTTTCAGACAATATATAGAAAATTAGCTTGTCAGTGTTGATTTTATTTTAGATTGATATGTATGCAGACTTCCTCTTAAGCATGTTTTATTATTTCAGTGTCCGCTTGTTATATGCTCTTAGTTTCTATGTTCATGCCATGGGTTGACTTGTAGCCTCTCTGGGCTCCTTGTCCCGTATCTATCCGGGCCTATGTTCAGGTCGTGACAAACTTGGTATCAGAGCATTAGGTTTTGAAGTGTCCTAGGGTATCTGAAAGCCGTATTAAGTAGAGTCTTTTTCATGGGTGTGAAGCGTGCCACACTTATGACGAATAGGCTATGAAACGTTTTAGGAAATTTCTCTTCTTTCATGATCTCTATCGTGCGATGAAATGTCTCTCTATCCTCCTAACTCCTGCTATACGCATTTGCCAAATTATGCCTCCTCGCTGAGTTAATGGAAGAAGAAATGGAAATGGAAATAACCATGAGAATGGAAATAGGGATGAGCACCAACAGGCTCCACCAGCCCCCGAGGATCATGTTCCCTAGCAGGTTGCCCATGCAGAGTTCAGGGCAGCCATCCAGATGTTGGCACAGGCATTGACCGCCCAGGTCAACTAGCAGGCGGTAGCGCATGTTCCCCGAAATAGGAATGTGGTAGCAGCAAGAGTCAGGGACTTTCTTAGGATGAACCCTCTAGAGTTCCTCGGAACGAAGGTGGGCGAGGATCCACATGAGTTTATTGATGATATCTAGAAGATCACCTAGATTATGGGGTGACAGGGGAGGAGTGTGCAGATCTAGCCTCTTACCAGTTGTAAGGGGTTGCCCATATCTGGTTTAGACAGTGGAAGAATAGCAAAGCAGTTGGAGTGGGTCCCATTGGTTGGGATGAGTACCTCACCTCATTCCTAGATCGGTTCTTTCCTCGTGAGATGAGGGAGATCAAGGCAGCTGAGTATGTGAACATGAGGTAGAATAATATGATAGTCCAAGAGTATGCTTTAGGGTTCACCCGCTTGTCCAAATATGCACCAGAGATAGTGGCCGATCAGAGAGCTCAGGTGAGCAGGTTTGTGCATGGAGTAGCGAACTACCTGGTCAAGGATTGTAGGACCGTTGTGCTTCATCGGGACATTAATTTTCCTCGATTGGCTTTGTATGCCCATGTCACGACCCAAACGGAGGCCCGGATTGTATACACAGGACAAGGATCCCGAGAGACCCCAAGTTGACCCATGGCACAAGCATAAACTCAATCAATAAACTGAAGATTCAACAATATAAACTCAGCGGAAGTCTAACTCAACATAACATTAGAATAAGCATCCGAAGCTAAATACATACATAAGTCTGAAAAGCCTCTAATTTGAACGAGTTGATGGGGCAAGATCCCAACTAACTCAACAATACTGAAGCTGAAAATACATAAGGGAAACTGAAAGTCTAGCCCTCGAAGGATGAGGACTCACCAACCAAGAAGGTACTAACTCTGACAACTAACTACGAGTGGGCCTGAGCCTGGGAGCTGGGTCCCGTATCATGAAACGATACAGTATAGAGTATGTAGGTTAGTACGTGGAATGTACCAAGTATGCAAGGAAAATAAAACCTCTTAAGTAAAGTAAATCATTTAAAGCATTTCATAACATATCATAAGCTTTCAAATCTGAGAGAAGGGCGTGCATGCATTCTTTTCGAAATAATCATCTTTTCATAACATGACTATACATAGCTTCATAACATCATAACTGACTTGAATGACTCAAAGCTGAAATATGACATTTATAAGAAAAGCTGAAAAATGAGTCAAACCTTGACAACGGGAGACTCATCACTTAACCGACATACCACGATAGAGCTTACGTGGTCCCGACTATTACACTCAAGTAGGCATAGCCCTCCAAAACCTTGCTAGGGATACGGAAGCTACCATGATATCAATATCAAGCTCATGGGTCATTAGGGCCAGGGATAGCTCACAAGGAAGGTCCTAATAATATAATAGTATCAACCTATGTTGGCGCGTAGTTCTGGGGCATAGGGTAATCGACCCTTAGCCCGCTCAGTGCTAGACTCTTCTCCCAAAACATGCAATGCTCTTCATCATATATAATGAAGCTCAACATCATCTATTGACGAAGCTCAAAGATGAAATCATGTATAAACTCAACATCGTATGAAAACGAAGCTCAACATTGTCTATTGACAAAGCTCAATAATGAAATCATGCATAGACTTGACATCGTATGAAAATGAAGCTCAACAATAACATACATCTCAATTGTGATTCATGCATCTGAGAAGCTTTATTTCAAAACATACCACAAGCTCAAAGATAAGTGGGAGTCTTTGCTCCAAAACCATTGGTAAGTTTACTTTAGAGATACTACATCATCATACTCGATATAAGGGCTTTGCCCAAAACTTTATCATACATGGATCTACTCAATTCATTTTGAAACCTATATCATAATCATGGGTAGTTTTAGAAACATGTTTTTCATCATCAAATCTCATCATCATCATACATTCAACATCATTGTCTTCTTTCATGAACTTCTCATCAATGGGTCTTTAATTTCATAAAACTAGAAAACACAATTTTGATTAAAAACTATTTAAAATATGACCATGCTTCATAAATCATCCATAGAAATATAATCTAATCGTACCCACATATAGAAATTGAAGAATTATGCAATTGGGTGAAAACCCCATAACTTGATCATAGGAATTTCTCATATTTAGATAGAAATTGGGCATGGGTGTGGAAGCAGACACCCACTCATAACCCTACATACCTAGAAGGGGTTGATTATCCAAGAGGAAATTGGGTGGAAACCTTGGATACTAGCCTTGAATCACCTCTTCAACCTTTCAAGTTTGCATGAATGAAAGAAAATAACTTAAAATAGGTTTTCCCCTCTTAAAACCTACTAAAACGAGCCTTTAACAACGTAGTCAAGGCCCCTAGGACTTAGGAATTACGGAAAAGACCTTTACTAAAATCGCAAAATTTGGCTGACTGCCAGTCCCACTGAGGGACTAGACGACTCGTGCTCACAGGCAACGACTCGTGGCCATGAGTCATCTAGTTCACTTCCCAAAAACAACTAGGGGACCTCACAGTAGACACCATGACTCGTGGTCACCATCTGTGGCTTCTACTGCCCAATGCCTCCTTCCCAAACAACCAGCCTAAGCTGCGGGAGACCTCACTAGTCGTGAGACCTGACCATGGCTCGTGGTCATGCCCGTGGTCTTCTCAACATACCATGCCAACCTTGCTGGACCACGATTCACTTCACGACTCGTGGTCACTCCTCACGATTTGTTCTATGATCTAGTGAGAAATTTCAGTTTTTCTCTGTTTTGACACTCGGGTCTGATCCTTGGGTTCCCGGGGTATTACAATATATCCCCCTTGGAAAAATTCATCCTCGAATGTTAGGAAGACATAGAAAATGCAGAAACATGCAATCATCATATGCAAACACTAATCATTTAAACTGAAAACTGACGGAATGACTACCTTCGAAAAGAACTACATAGCTGAATTGAATTCAGACATCACAAACATCTATCATAACCTAAAAAAATTGCACACATGAACTTAACATGGAAACTGATTAGATTCATAGAGCAAAACTGATACCTCAAGTCGTAACTGAGCCGGTAGAGAATAAGTGTGGGTATTTAGCCATCATATTTGCTTCGGCCTCTCACGTAGCTCCTTCAACATGTTGATTCCTCTATAATACTTTAATTTAAGGTACTTCTTTGTTCTGCAACCTTCGAACCTGTCAATCTAGTATTCCCACCGTAACCTCCTCATAGTTAAGGCTATCCTTTACACCAATGCTGTCCACCGGAACCACTAAAGCTGGATCTCCCAAACATTTCTTCAAAAGTGATACATGAAACATAGGATGCGCGGAAGATAACTCTGAGGGCAAGTCCAACTCATACACTACCTTACCAACTTTTCTTATAACCCGGTAGGGACAAACATAGCGGGGGATGAGTTTTCCTTTCTTCCCAAACCGCATGACTCCCTTCATGGGAGATACCTTCAGAAATACCCAACCGTCCACCTCGTAACTCTCTCCTACTCACATCAGCATATGACTTTTGACGACTCTGAGCGTTTTTCAGCCTGTCCCTTATCAAATGAACCTTGACTATAGCCTCATGAACCGAATCTGGCCCAATCATTTCCACCTCACCAACCTCAAACCAATCGATGGGCGATCTACACCTCCGCCCATATAGAGCCTCGAACACTGCCATCTGGATACTGGAGTGATAGTTGTTATTATAAGCAAATTCAATCAGAGGTAAGTGCTCATCCCAACTACCTTTGAAATTAATGTGAAGGCTCTCTACATATCCTCGAGAGTCTAAATAGTCCGCTCTGCCTGACCATCTGTTTGCGGATGAGACGTTGTGCTAAGCTTGACCTGAGTACCAAGTCCCTTTTGGAAAGACCTCCAAAACTGAGAGGTAAACTAAGTACCTCTATCCGATATAATGGACAAGGTCACTCCATGCAACCGAACCAACACCCAAATGTATAACTTTGCGTAGTCCTCCGCTAAATCGGTAGTTTTGACCGATAAAAAATGAGCAGCCTTGGTCAACCTATCCACCACAACCCAAATGGAGTCATATTGCCTACCGGTGCAAGGCAAACTTGTTATGAAGTCCATGTTAATTTCTTCCCACTTCCAAGTAGGAATGCTGATATCCAATGGTACACCTCCCGATCTCTGATGCTCAAGTTTAACTTGCTGACAGTTCGGACACTTGGCTACAAATTTAGCAATATCCTTCTTCATGCCATTCCACCAATAGATTTCCCGCAAGTCATGGTACATCTTGGTGACACCTGGATGGATGGAATATCTAGATCCATGAGCCTCATGAAACATTCGGCTCCTCAAATCACTCACGTCCAGAACACATAAGCGACCCTGGTATCGTAGCACACCATCTCCCCCTTGGGAGAATACCTCTACCTTCTGACTTCGAAAGGCTTCCTTCAGCTTTACCAAAATCATATCCTCATCTTGTCTAGCTTTCACATCAGTCACTAAGGACGATTCTGATCCGTTTTGCACAACAACGCCGCCATCAGTCGAGTCGACCAATCTAAATCCCAACTTTGCAAGTCGATGGACATCTTTCACCAACTTCTTCTTTCCCTCATTCATGTGGGACACACTCTCTATAGAGAGCCTACTAAGTGTGTCCGCTACCACATTAGCCTTACCCGGGTGGTAAAGGACACTCATGTCGTAGTCCTTTAGTAGCTCCAACCACCTCCTTTGCCGAAGATTGAGATCTTTCTGCGTAAACACATATTGCAAGCTCTTGTGGTCCGTAAATACATCCACATGGACCCCATACAAGTAATTTTGCCATATCTTCAATGAGAACACCATCGCGACCAACTCAAGATCATGGGTCGGGTAATTCTTCTCATGGACCTTCAATTGTCTAGAGGCATATGCTACAACTTTCCCATGTTGCATCAACACACACCCAACTCTGATTCTTGACGCATCACAATACACCATGAAGCCATCCATATCCTCGAGTATGGTCAACACTGGTGCTGAAGTGAGTCGAGTCTTCAACTCATGAAAGCTTTTCTCACAAGCCTCCGACCATTGGAACTTTACCTTCTTCTGCGTCAACTTGGTCAAAGGTGCTGCAATAGATGAGAAGACCTAAACAAACATCCGGTAGTAGCCAACAAAACCCAATAAACTCCGAATATCTAAAGGATTCACCGGTCTAGGCCAATTTTTCACCGCCTCAATTTTCTGAGAATCTACCTTTATGCCCTCACTCAATACCACATGGCCCGAAAATGCCATGGATTCCAACCAAAACTCACACTTGCTGAACTTTGCATACAACTGATGGTCCTTGAGGGTCTGAAGCACTACTCTCAAGTAAGCGGCTTGCTCCTCCTCACTCCGAGAGTATATAAGGATGTCATCAATGAACACAATCATAAACCTGTCCAAATATGCCTTGAAAACCCTGTTCATTAGATCCACAAAAGCTACGGGGGCATTGGTTAGTCCAAAAGACATAAAAACAAATTCGTAATGACCATACCGGGTCTGAAAAGCTGTCTTCGGGATGTCACTCTCCCGAACCCTAAGTTGGTGATACCCAGATCTGAGATCAACCTTGGAGAAATACTTGGCACCCTAAAGATGATCAAATAAGTCATCAATCCTAGGTAAAGGGTATCTATTCTTGATGGTGACCTTGTTTAACTACTGATAGTCAATGCACATCTGAAGCTAACCATCCTTCTTCCGGATAAATAACACTGGTGCACCCCATGGGGACTTACTCGGCCTAATAAAGCCCTTATCTAACAGGTCCTTCATTGATCCTTCAACTCTTTTAGCTCATCTGGAGCCATCCTATAGGGTGGAATAGATATAGGTTGGGTGTCAGGAAGAAGATCAATATCAAAATCAACCTCCCGCTCGAGAAGGACACCTACCAAATCATCAAGAAAGACCTCTGGATACTCACGTACTAATGGAACTGACTGTATAGTTGGGGTTTCGGACTTGACGTCCTTAATCCTAACTAGATGGTACATGCAACCCTTAGAAATCATCTTCATGGCCTTAAGGTAAGAAATGGATCGACCTACAAGCACAGCTGAACTACTCTTCCATTCTAAGACTGGCTCGCCCGGAAATCTGAACTCTACTGCTCGGGTTCTAGAATTAACTAAAGCATAGCATACAAATAACCAATCCATGCCGAGAATAACATCGAAATTGGTCATGGCTAACTATATCAAATCTGCTGAGGTGACCTTATGAAGGGATGAAACTGGGAAACCTCTATACACCCATTTAGTTATAACTGAGTCACCTACTGGAGTAGAAATTGAGAACGGTTCTGACAAGACATCAGGACCGACTCCGAAGCTACTGGCCACATAAGGTGTCACAAGAGACAAGGTAGCCCCCGGGTCTAGAAAAGCATATACATCAATATGGAAAACTCGAAACATACCAGTGACCACATCTAGGGAGACCTCCTGCTCCTGACGGGAAGCTAAAGCATAGAATTTGTTCTAGCGCTGACCGCCAGTTGTGCTAGTAGATGCTCCCCAATGTGCTGAGCATGCAGGAGGGGCTGCTGAACTAGAAGTTGGGCCTCGGCCCATAACCTGATCCTGCCTCGTAGTTGGACAATCTCTAAGCATGTGTCCAGGCTTCCCACACTCGAAACATGCACCTTAACCTGCCAAGCACTGGCCTATGTGACCCCGACCACATCTGTGACAAGTTGGGATGTTAGAATCTGTAGGTCTACTACTCTTACCCCTCGAGCCTGATGCTCGCCCTCGATGATCATGTCTAGGCCTGGATGGCACACTCAATGCCGAAGATGCTGGGGCTGATGATCTCTGGTGAGTCTGCTGTCGGTGCCCACCACCGGACCTCTGCTGAGAGTATCTGTAGTCCTCGGTCCTGGACCTCTTGGCCTCCCTGTGCCGCCTTCATCTGCTGGGCGTACAACACAATCTGAGGGTAGTCCATATCCTGATAGAGCATAGGAATCTGGCACTCCTTATCCAAATACTCTGCTATACCATGCACAAATCTGCTCACTTGTGTCCTCTGGTCAGCCACTAACTCCGGGGTATATTTCGATAGGTGAGTGAACTCAAGGGAATACTCTTGCACTGTCATTCTTCCCTGCTTCGAGTTTACAAACTCAGCTGCCTTCAGCTCCCTCATATCCTGAGGGAAGAACCGATCTAGGAACGCAACATGACACTCCTCCCATGTGATTAGACCTATTCCTGCTACCCTGCTATCCTTCCATTGGCGAAACCAGATATGCGCAACCCCCTTCAACTAGTAGGAGGCCAACTCTGCCCACTCAACACTACTCACCCCTTTGACTTGGGTGATCTTGACAACCTTATCAATGAAATCATATGGGTCCTCATCTACCTTAGAACCAAGGAACTCCGGAAGGTTCATCCTCAAAAAGTCTCTGGCTCGAGCCGCTGCTACATTTCCATTTTGCGAAACATGCGAAACGGCCTGCTGATTGACCTGAGCAGTCAAGGCCTGCGCAAGCATCTGAATAGCAGCCCGGAACTCAGCATGGGTTGCTGGCTCTAGTTCTTGGGGCTCCTGAACTGGTGGGGCTGGCTAATGCCCATAACCATTGTCATACTCATGGCCTTCACCACCTTCATTCCTCCTTCCATTCATTCTTCGAGGAGCCATGATTCTGCAATCGCGAATAGCACGAACTAGAAGGATAGAAAGACTTTTCATCACACGACATAGATCATGAAAGAAGGGAACATTTCCTAAACATCTCGTATCCTCTTCTTCATAAGTGTGGCGCACTTCACACCCATGAAAAAGACTCTACTTAATGCGGCTTTCAGACACCCTAGGACACTTCAAACCTATGGTTCTGATACCGAGTTTGTCACGACCCAAACGGAGGCCCGAATCGTAGACACGGGACAAGGGATCCCGAGAGACCCCAAGTCGACCCATGGCACAAGCATACATCTAACTCAATAAATAAACTGAAGATTCAACAATATAAACTCAGCAGAAGTCTAACTCAAAATAACATCATAATAAGCATCCGAAGCTGAATACATACATAAGTCTGAAAAGCCTCTAATCTGGATGAGTTGATGGGACAAGACCCCAACTAACTCAACAATACTGAAGCTGAAAATACATAAGGGAAACTAAAAATCTAGCCCTCGAAGGATAAGGACTCGCCAACCAAGCAGGTACTAACTCTGACAACTGACTACAAGCGGAGCTGATCTTGGGAGCTGGGCCCCGTATCATGAAACAATACAACATAGAGTATGCAAGTCAGTACATGGAATATACTGAATATGCAAGGTAAATAAAACCTCTTAAGTAAAGTAAATGTCACGATTCGAGAGTACACCCGGACCATAAACACGGGACAAGGAGCCCCGAGAGACTCCAAGTCGACCCATGGCATGAGCATACATCTAAACCATTCACATGAAGCGGAAGACTTAACATAATAACATGAAATAGGTGGAAATCATGAAATGGAATAGAAAAGATAACGATACATGATTCATACATCAATGTTGACTTCTACATATAGTCTGAAAAGCCTTTAATCATAATAGATGGGTTGAAGGGATAACAACCCAACTAACCTTAACATACTGAATCTGAAAGAAACATAAAGTCTGAACATAAGGCCCTCGAAACATGAGGACTCACCAAAGAGAACTAAGAGTAGACGCCGGGAGCAAGCTAAGGGCTAGGCTGAACCTAAGAACTGGGTCATGTATCATAAAATGATACAGCATAGAAAGTATGGGAGTCGGTATTTGGAATGTACCGAGTATGCAAGGTAAGTAAAAGCAATATTTAAAACATAAGGTTCATAAGAGTAGTACATCATGATCATAAAGATTGAAATCCTAAACATACCATAAGGCTCAAGGTTTTAGTTAAAACACTCGTAAAACTGTCGTAGTCATAACATGAGAGAAAGCATTTCATAAAACATGACTTGAGTCGAAGAAAACATAATCATAACATGCATGAAAACAATGAGGAACGGTGGGAGATTTCTATAACCGACATAACCCATATGAGCACACATGGAGCCCGACCTGTACACTTAGTCGGGAGGCCGTTCGTACCTTGCCAAGGGTAGACCATGAAGGGCGTGATATCACTCATGAAGACCCCGTAGGGAAAAGGGGACAGTCAGAAAGGAGGTCCCAAATATAACCTACGTGGCACGTAGTTTTGAGATTTGGGGCGTAACCTGGGCCCCGAACCTACTCGGTGTTAAGTACTACTCCCAAAACAATGCATGTGCTCATAGAAATTCATTCATGACATAAATCGTAATAATCATGATATGTTTGTAAATTCGTAAGACTAGCCATGTAATCGGGTTCGTGAGTTCTCCAAAAGCATAATTCATGAATCGTAATCAACATGTAAGCATAGCCCAATATTTATACATGCTTGAAATACTTGAATTTAGTGAAAACGTGATCTTAATAACATGGGTAATTGAAAACATGCTTGAAATATGAAACTTCATGTTATTCTTGGAGGATCACCATATCCATGAACTTCAAAATAAACTTCATGATTGGGCACTCAGATTTTAAACAATAGATTATCAAAATATCGAAGTAAAACAATTTGAAACCCATAATTTAGACATGCTATGACAGGATCATATCAATTTTTGAGAATTCATGCAATTGGGTTAAAACCCAAAAGGATCTAATAAATCATAATCATAGAATTGGGAGGAAATTGGGCATGGGTGGGGATTAAACCACCCATTCAAAATCCCACATACCTGGAAACACTTGATTCTAATCTTGCCTTGAAAACACCAAGATGAAACTTAGGGGAATTGGGGAAGAACACTTGAATCTCCTCCTATCTCTTCTCTACACTCTTGCATGCATGAATGAAACTTAGAATGAACTAATCCCCTTTAAAAGACCCTATTCAGACCTTAAAACGACGTAGTTTAGTCCTTAGAAACTTAAGAATTATGAAAACACCCTTATTAAAATGAAAAAATTTCTAGTCGCCAGTCCCCACGAGGGACCTCACGGGTCGTTGCCACAGGGCACGACTCGGAGCCATGGTCCGTTAAGTCCACTGTCCAAAACACCCAAGGGACCCACGGGTGACTTCACGAGTTTGAGGTCAGTCCACGACTTGTGGTCACCTTCCGTGGCCTACACTACCCATCTCAACTTGCCAAACCTCCAAGGTAGACCACGGGTGACCTCACGAGTCGTGAGGTCTGACCATGACTCGTGGTCAGGCCCATGGACTCCTCACTCAGGCCTTGCCAAACCATGCTGACCACAAATCTCCTCACGACTCGTGGTCACTCCTCACGACCCATCTCACGGGTCGTTCTGTGACCTGGTGCAAGTTTTCAGTTTTTCTCCGTTTTTACTTCCAGGTCTGATCCTTAGGTTCTCAGGGTATAACAATATCTCCCCCTTGGGAACATTCCCCCTCAAATGTTAGAAACATGCAAAAAACTCAGAAACAAGCTATCACCATATACAACTATCGGTCATTTAAGCCGAAAATTGACGGAATGACTACCTCCGAAAAGAACTACATAGTTGAATTGAATTCAGACATCACATACATATACCATAGCATAAAACAATCTTGTACACATGAACTGAACATGAAAAGAAAATTAGAGGTTTAGGGCAAAACTGATACCTCAAACTAAAACTGAGTTGGTAGGGAACAAATTAGGGTATTTAGCTATCATATCTGCTTCGACTTCCCACGTAGCTCCCTCAACATGTTGATTTCTCCATAACACCTTTACTGAATCTACTTCTTTGTTCCTTAGCCTCCGAACCTGATGTTCCAAGATTGCAACTGGAATTTCCTCATAACTGAAGCTATCCCTCACACCAATTCTTTCTACCAGAATGACTAAAGCTGGATTTCCAAAGCACTTTTTCAAGAGAGATACATAAAAGACGGGATGAACAGAAGATAACTCTGGTGGCAAGTTCAACTCATACTCTACCTTACCAACTCTTTTCATAACTCGGTAGGGACCTACATAGCGGGGACTAAGTCTTCCTTTCTTCCCGAACCGCATGACTCCCTTCATGGTAAATACCTTTAGAAATACCCAATCGTCCACCTCAAACTCCAAATCCCTTATTCTCACATTCGCATATGACTTTTGATGACTCTGAGCAGTTTTAAGCATGTCCCTTATCAACTGAACCTTCACTATAGCCTAGTGAACCGAGTCTGGCCCAATCATAACTGCCTCACCAACCTCAAACCATCCGATGGGCGATCTACACCTCCGCCCGTAAAGGGCCTCGAACGGTGCCATCTGGATACTAGAGTGATAACTGTTATTATAAGAAAACTCGATCAAGGGAAAGTGGTCATCCCAACTACCTTTAAAATCCATCACACATGCTCTCAACATATCCTATAGAGTTTGAATTGTCCGCTCTGTCTGGCCATCTGTTTACGGATGAAATGCAGTGTTAAGCTTAACCTGAGTACCAAGTCCCTTTTGAAAAGACCTCCAGAACTAAGAGGTAAATTGAGTACCTCTATTCAATATGATGGACAAGGGAACTCCATGAAATCTAACCAAATCCCGAATGTATAACTTGGCATAATCCTCCGCTGAATCAGTGGTTTTGACGGGTAGAAAATGAGCAGCCTTGGTTAACCTATCCACCACCACCCAAATGGAGTCATACTGTCTACGAGTGCGGGTCAAACCTGTTATAAAGTCCATGTTGATTTCTTCCCACTTACAAGTAGGAATGCCGATATCCTAAAGTACGCCTCCCGGTCTCTGATGCTCAACTTTCACTTGCTGGCAATTCAGACACTTGGCTACAAATTCTGCAATATCCCTCTTCATGCCATTCCACCAATAGATTTCCCGCAAGTCGTGATAAATCTTGGTGGCACCTGGATGGATAGAATATCTAGAGCCATAAGCCTCATGTAACACCCGGCTCCTCAAATCAACAACGCCTGGAACACATAGATGAACATGGTACTGAAGCACACCATCTCCCTCTTGGGAGAAAACCTCTACTTTCTGGCTGTGAACAGCTTCCTTTAACTTTACTAATATTGAATCTTATTCTTGCTTAGCCTTCACCTCAATTACCAAGGACTATTCTGATCTGTTCTGAACAACCACACCACCATCGGATGAGTCAACCAGCCTAACTCTCAACCGTCCAAGTCGATGCACCTCTTTCACTAGCTCCTTCTTGCCTTCACCCACATGAGACACACTCCCCATAGAGAGTCTACTAAGGGCATCCTCTACCACATTGGACTTACCCGGGTGGTAAAGGACACTCATGTCATAGTCCTTTACTAGCTCCAACCACCTCCATTGCCAAATATTGAGATCCTTCTGCGTGAACACATATTGCAAACTCTTGTAGTCCGTGAATACATCTACATAAACCCCATACAAGTAATGTCACCATATCATCAAAGAAAATACCACCACGGCTAATTCAAGATCATGGGTTGGGTAATTCTTCTCATGGATTTTCAGCTGTCTAGAGGCATATGCTATGACTTTCCCGCGCTGAATCAATATGCAACCCAATACAACCCTAGAAGCATCACAATATACTACAAATCCATCATTACCCTCGGGTAGGGTCAATATAGGTGTTGAAGTGAGTCGGGTCTTTAATTCCTGGAAACTCTTATCACACGACTCCGACCACTGAAACTTTGCCTTTTTCTAAGTCAATCTAGTCAATGGGGCTGAAATGGATGAGAAACCCTCCACGAATCTTCGGTAATAGCCTGCCAATACCAGAAATCTTCTAATCTCCGCAGGGTTTATTGGTCTAGGCCATTTCTTTACCACCTAGATCTTCTGAGAGTCTACCTTTATACCCTCGCTTGACACTACATGCCCCAAGAATGCAACTGAGTTCAACCAGAACTCGCATTTTCTGAATTTTGCATATAACTCGCTATCGTTGAGGGTCTAGAAGACTACTCTCAGATAAGCGGCATGCTCCTCCTAGCTCTTGGAGTATACCAATATGTCGTCAATGAACATGATCACGAACGTCTATAGATATTCCTTGAATACCTTGTTCATAAGATCTATAAAAGTTGCAGGGGCATTGGTTAGTCCAAAAGACATAACGATGAATTCATAATTGCCATACCGGGTCCTGAAAGAGGTTTTCGGGATGTCGCTCTCCCGGACTCCGAGTTATACCCGAACCTGAGATCTACTTTGGAGAAACATTTGGCACCTTGAAGCTGATCAAATAGGTCATCAATCCTAGGAAGAGGGTACCTATTCTTGACGATGACCTTGTTCAACTACCTGTAGTCAATACATATCCGAAGGGAACCATCTTTCTTCCGGACAAACAACATTGGTACACCCCATGGAGACTTACTCGGTCTAATGAAGCCCTTATCTATAAAATCCTTCAACTGATCCTTTAACTATTTTAGCTCGATTGGAGCCATTCGGTAAGGAGGAATCAATATGGGCTGAGTATTGGGTAGAAGGTCGATCCCAAAATAAATCTCCCTTTCTGGAGGAACACCTGGTAGGTCATCTGGAAACACCTCAGGATACTCACATACCACAGGGACTGACTGAATGGTCGGGGTCTCGGATGTCGTATCCTTAAGCCTCACCAAGTGGTAAATGCAACCCTTAGAAATCATTTTCTTGGCCTTGAGATAAGAGATAAAGCAGCCTACAGGCACCGCTAAACCACCCCTCCATTCTAAATCTGGTTCACCCAGAAAACGGAACTCCACCGCTCAAGTTCTACAGTTAACAGAAGCATAACATGCAAACAACCAATCCATGCCCAGAATAATATCAAAATTAGTCATAACTAATTCTACTAAGTCTACAAAGGTGACTTTATGCAATATTGTAATGGGGCAACCTCTATATACCCGTCTAGCTACAACTGAATCACCAACCGGAGTAGATACAGAGAACGGTTCTGACAAAATTTCAGGACTAACTCCAAAGCTACTAGCAATTTAAGGTGTCACAAAAGACAATGTAGCTCCTGGATCTAACAAAGCATAAGCATTAATATGAAAGACTCGCAACATACCCGTAACCACATCGGGAGAAGTCTCCTGCTCCTGTCGATAGGCAAGTGCATAAAACCTATTCTGGCACTAGCCGCCAACAGAACTAGACGAAGCACCATGTTGAGGAGGACGTGCCACTGGAGCTGTGATGAGCCCGCAAGTGTACGGGTTGTACAAGTAATATAGTGGCTCTTTTTAAGAACCGGAATGTCGAACCCAAAAGGACTGGACTACGGGGTAAAAC
>JACEIK010003672.1:65710-78066 GCA_018107945.1 Datura stramonium | reverse complement strand
GGTGGCCTTGTCGGCCCGCATAGGTTCCCTTATATTAAAGAGATTCTGGTTAGCTGTTGTTATTGTACAGGTGGTTATAGGCCTAGCCGGCCGGGGGCTGTATTTACAGCCGCTATATAGCCCGTTGATTCCGTGAATCAGTGTTAGAGCTAGCCAGGCACCAGAAGTGCTTAGCCTCAGTAGTCTAGCAGTTCAGATCTTAGTAGGGCACCAGGTGTCAGTCATACCCCCCAAGGCGGGGCGTGACAGTTAGTGCCTGATTGATGATGTTGATTAACTGGTGTTTACTTGTGATTTGTTTGGCATTATGTTATGGTTGTTGCTTGTGTTATTTGTTATCTGATAGTAGTGGATGCTTGATGTTGGCTGGTGTTAGCTGAGGCCATTGAAAGGTCTAGAGGCGATGACAGGTGAGCTGGGTCAGCTAGGTGCCATTGTATTGTTATTTAATTTTTGGACTTGTCGGGCTTATGGGGGCCAGGTAGGTTTTGTTTGTATGTTTGCTTGTACTTTTCAGGCGTATGGGGTCCAGGTAGGTTTTATGTGTTTACTTAAGTTCAGTTCTCCTTCTGCAATATTTGGTATATCTATTGATCTCTAATCTTAGTCTTCCAGTTGTTTCTACCTTTCATGCTAGGTACATTATTGTACTGACGCCCTAGTCGGGGCGCTGCATTCATGCCTACAGGTGATGGTGGGCTGTTAGATCAAGTTTTTGGTTTCTGAGTGGAGTTCCAGCTGAGTTGGTGCGTTCCAGGTCTTTCGGAGTCGCCAGGTGTTGGAGTTAAGGGTAGTTCGGAACCCTGTCCCGATCATTTGATTACTAATGTATTCATAGACATTATTGTGGTTTTAGTATGTTGTTATAGGCCAGGTGGTCCATGTTGTATAGTTGTTCTTTCATTTTGTGGCCTCAACGGCATATTGTATTTATTTTTCTTGGTTGGTCAGGTGAGCCAGCTTTCGCTATAGTCTGTCGTCTCATTCTGATTGTATAGTTGTTGTGTTGTTGAACCTCATCGGTTCTGGCCTTTGTTTTATATTTTGGGCGTCGGGATGCTCATATCAGGGGTGGCACCAGGTGTCAGTCACGCCTCCCCGGGTTTTGGGGTGTGACAATGGGTTTTGGCTATTTCTAGCCCAACCCCACATAATCAAATTCAAACCCACTATTAAGTTCTCCCCCATTACTTAATTCCTCTTTTTCAAGCCAAAATTAAGTAAGCAAACAATACCCATATTTGCAACTATGAGCAATCAACTATAATTTGAGGAGAAATCAATAGATTTACACTAATTAAGTAATAACAAGATAAATCTAGCAATATCCAATTAAATCAAACACCTATCATCACACATCTCTAGTTATAGATTTAGCTACTCATAATTGAGAAACACAAGAGCTTATTTATCAATAGACTCAAGAATTTCACAATTAAGAATAAACACATCAAGCTCAAAATGTCTCTATAATGGTGGATATACCTTGCTGGAGAAGATGAAGATGAAAAAGAAAATTCAAAAATCTATTTTCTATGCAAATCTTTCTTTCAAAAGTGATGGGAATAATAATGTGCTTATTAAGAGTACTTTTCTAGAATATGTACAAAAGTAGGTCATAACATTCTCCTCTTTTTCTGGGCTGGACGTTTTTGACTTTTTCAGGCATCTTTCACTTACGAGTCACCGGCGGTTCGCCGGTGTCTATCCACGGGCTGCCGGCTGGTCTCATCTGGTGTCCAGTGAATTCCAGAGCATTTTAGCGATGGCACCAACAGTTCGCCAGCTGTTGTTCTGTGAGCCGTCGGCTGCAATTGTTCATCATTCCAGTGGGTGCCTGCAGTCAACCAGCATTTCATCGGTGTCCTACGGTGGAGCACCAATTTCCACCTGAATCTCATCCTTTTTTACTCAATTTCATGCTCCTTCTATTCAAGTTAGGTACCTGCAGTATCCAAAGGAAAAAGGGCATAAAATCCAACTAAAAGGCTTAAAAACTAAGCCGCAGCCAGCATTTCGTCGGTGTCCTCCGATGGAGCACCGATTTCCACCTGAATCTGATCCTTTTTTACTCAATTTCATGCTCCTTCTATTCAAGTTAGGTACCTGCAGTATCCAAAGGAAAAAGGGCATAAAATCCAACTAAAAGGCTTAAAAACTAAGCTAAAGATCAAGCTTAAAAGTATAATGAGTTAGTAAATTACCAACTCATCAATTGCATAAGGTGATATTCCAATTGGTATTTTGTATGTTGTCCGGTATGCCCAAAGGGCGTCATCTAGCTTCCTCTCCCAATCTGTTCTATTGACATTGACTATTTTTGTCAATATGGACTTAATCTCCCGATTGGATACTTCTGCTTGGCCACTAGTCTGAGTATGATAAGGGGTAGCAATTTTATGCTTCACACCATACTTTGCTAGCAAGGCGCTGAACAATCGATTGCAAAAGTTGAGAATCTCCATCACTGATGATAGCTATAGGGGTGCCAAACCGTGAGAAGATATACTTCTTCAAAAATATTTTCACATTTCTCCCTCGTTGTTGAGAAATGCCACTGTTTCTACCAACTTAGACACGTAGTCTACAACCACAAAAATATAGGTATTCCCATAAGACCTCACAAATAGTCCCATAAAGTCAATCCCCCACACATCAAATAGCTCTACCTCTAGAATCATTGGGAGCTTATGTCGCCTTGAGATGCTTCGGCATTGGTCACAATGCTTGACAAAGTCATATCATGATGGAGAGTCGGCCAGTAAAACCCACATTGTAACACTTTCACAATTGTCCTCACAATCCCATAATGGCCTCCCAAAGTAGTGAAGAATTACATACCTTGAGGATTGGTATCATATCAACCTCCGGAACACATCGGCGAATCATGCCATCAGCACAAATATGGAAAAGATATGGGTCATTCCAATAGAATTTGCAGATGTCATACATAAACTTTTTCTTTTAATGGAATTTTAAACCTTCAGGAATGATGTTGCTTGCCAAGAAGTTAGCAAAGTCCACAAACCAAGGTATTAGATAGTGGGAAGCGGTCAAGATGCTCCCGCCAGGCAAAGCGTCACCTTTATCCTCATTTCCACCCAACCAACCATCTATCTCTAAACGAGAAAGATGATCGGCCACCTGATTCTCGCATCCACTCATGTTCTTAACTTCAAAATGAATTTTTGGAGCAAAAGTACCCACCTAATGAGCCTCACCTTAGCATCCTTTTTAGTTATCAGATATCTGAGTGATGCATGGTCACTGTGCACCACCACCTTAGTCTCTAACAAGTATGCTTAGAATTTCTCAAATGCGAACACTACTGCAAGCAACTATTATTCTATCACCATGTAATTGGATTGTGCATCATGCAGGGTCTTGCTAGTGTAGTATATGGGGTGGAAAATCTATTCTTTCCTTTGCCCAAGGACCGCTCCTGATGCCATACTGCTTGCATCACACATCAATTTGAAGGGCTTTGATCAATCTGGCGCAGTGATGATTGGAGCTGATATAAGCTTCTCTTTCAACTCAAGGAAAGCCCTCATACAAGCATCATCAAAATGGAATTTTGCATCCTTTTCCAACAACCAAAACAGAGGATGAGTCACCTTGGAGATTTCCTTGATAAATCGACGATAAAAGCCAGCATTACCCAAAAATCTATGAATACCCTTCACGGTCTTTGGAGGAGGTAGATGAAATATGGCTTCAATTTTCTCTTGGTCTACCTCTATCCCCTTCTCAGAGATTTTGTGCCCGAGTACAATACCTTCTTTTACCATAAAATGACACTTCTCCAATTAAGGACCAAGTTCGTTTATTTGCATCTCTTCAACACCTCATTCAAATAAGACAAGCATTCCTCAAATGAACTTCCCACAACGGAGAAGTCATCTATGAAGACTTCCATGGTATCCTCCACCATATCTAAGAAAATTGACATAATGCATCTTTAAATGTAGTTGGAGCATTGGAAAGCCCAAAGGGCATCTCTTAAATGCAAATGTCCCATAGGGACATGTAAAGGTGATTTTCTCTTGATCTTCTAGGGAAATCAAAATCTGATTGTATTCCGAATATCCATCCAAGAAATAATAATACTCTTTCTCGGTCAATCGATCTAGCATTTGATCAATGAATAGAACCAGAAAATGATCCTTCTTGGTCCAAGAGTTCATCTTGCGATAGTCCATATACACCCTCCATCCAGTAACTGGCCATATTTCTATCAACTCATCTTTCTCATTCGGCACCACAGTGATTCCCCCTTTCTTAGGCGCACATTGGACTAGGCTCACCCAACTGCTATTAGCTATCGGGTATACAACTCCTACATCTAACCATTTGATGATCTCTTTCTTAACCACTTCTTGCATTGGTGGATTTAGATGCTTCTGATGCTCAACAAAGGGACTGCAATCTTCCTAAAGGTTGATCTTATGAGTACATATACTCGGAGGTATGTCAATGATATCGGCTATGGTCCAACCTATTGCTTGAATTGATATTCCAAAAAGTACGTTTCTTCTAAGATTAAGGTGTGTACAAACTAGGAAAAGTCTACTCCTTTTTATTACATGAATTTCCATTTCTGCCCTTTTTAGTGCGGTCTCACTTGCGTTGCACCTGCGTTTCGTAGGTGCCCACCCGCGTGGCGCAAGTCTTTTGTAGCTCATGTTCAGAGAAACCTGGGAGTGTCCTGCGGTTGCACTTGCATTTTGCAGGTGGTTTTCAGCTCTTGACCAGTGTGATATTGCGCCTCACTTGCGTTTCGCAGGTGCCAACCTGCGAATCGCAGGTCTTCTTCATCTGACACTTTGCTTTTTAGCTCAATTCCTCTACTTTCCCTGTTTAAATTCAATACCTAAAAAATCAAAGAGAAAGGGTATAAAACCTTCCTAAATTAGTTGTAAACAAAGCAAAAGTTCATGCCTAAAAGCCTAATGAGTTGGTAAATTACCAACTCATCAATGTCTGGAGTGAAATCAACCCAGAGACTAAGTGGTTCCAACCTCTGATGGCTGATTTTTCCTTGTTCAATAGCTCGCTCAGCAACATCGTCATCTTTAGAAGCAGAAGCAGCACAATGATAAAGGGCGGAGAAGAAGATTGTTAGAGAATAGTGTAGAATAGAAAATTAAAGAGGCGAAGTTTTGTTAATATTTGTATCCCTATTGACCGATCTGGATAGGGTTTTGGTTGGATCCTAGGTCCTTTGGACCTTGTTGGTTTGTGTGGTGTTCTTTTATATATTTTTTGGGAAGAAGAAGAAGAAGAAGAAGAAGCTCATATTCTTCGTTAACCAAAAAAATCATTTTTAGAAATTAAAATCCTAACTTGTTTGAATTGTTTGAATCAAGTGAAAGAGAGAAAATAAAATTTATCCTGAGAAAAAGCTCAGCAATGACGAGAGAGGAGAAGAAGAAGAAGAAGAAGAAGAAGAAGAAGAAGAAGAAGAAGAAGAAGAAGAAGAAGCTCATATTCTTTGTTAACCAAAAAAATCATTTTTAGAAATTAAATCCTAACTTGTTTGAATTGTATGATCAAGTGAAAGAGAGAGAAAATAAAATTTATCCCGAGAAAAAGCATCAGCAATGATGAGAGAGAAGGGATGAGGAAAATGGAGAAGACAATCAAACGGTAGCGACAAAGAAGAAGAATACGAAGACGGTGCTTGAGAGAAGAGAAAGGACGGAATAGTTTGAATCCCAGAGAAAAAGTTTACTTATTGATTTTTGAAATAAAGGAGTCAGGGTTAAAAGAAATTGTGAGGCTTTTTTTATATTTTTTAAAAGTTCAACAAGTTTTTAATATTACACTTCAAACTCCATTTAGCTTAATCATATTTTACGTTGGTCTATGACCTTAGTTGGTCAAAAGAGTCACCATTTGTTAATTTCAAACTTGAAGAGTACCGTCAATTCATTTTTCACTACCTAGCTATCTTGTTTAATTAAATATAATAAACTCAATGCGTTCATTCTTAAAAAAATTAATTACATAGGACTATAGACTGCAATTTATTCTTAATAGGCGAGTAGTAGTTCGAGAGTACTACGGATAAATTTAATCCGGTTAATTAGCAATCACTAATTATTTAAATTAAGGAGGAATAGTTCAAGAAGACAGTAGAATTGGTGAACCAACCACAACCCTAATATATCTATTCATTATTTTACACTAAAGCTTGAGTAATCATCCTTCATCAATTGTTAGCACTTGTTTATTAATTTTACATTTTTTGCGATAGTTAACCAAAATCACTCCATGGGGGAAATACTTGATTGATTAGTTGATAGAAATTACGTCTAATAAATTATTGATTAGAAGTTCCCATGGGTAAAACACCCTACTCTTGATTCACTATATTTACTTGCACGATCTTGATTCACGCATTAGCGTTGGCTGATGCCCTGCTTCTTGATGCGATGACATTGTCAAGGTGTGTCAGCACTAGACTATGCGTGGCCTTTCGTACAATAGTGCATTCCTGACGCGATAGCGATTCGTGGGCAAATCTTTTAACATGATTGTGCTCGCATAAAAAAAGTTTTAAAAAATCCTGTATATTTCAAATTTGATATTTACTACCCAAAATTCATTTGAACCTCTTGGATCCCAACCAAAACTATCAAACAAGTCCCAAATAACCAATATAACTCGTAGAAAATTCCAAATCATGAAATTGAGTGTTTAAACTAAAAGGAATTGGATTGTTACGTCACCATATCATTCCTTTCATTAAATTATGACCATACATAGTTCCAACACCACAAAATGAACCATCTTTATGGGATCAAATCAATCTAATATTAACCCTTGAAACACTAAATACAGCGGCCTATAACACTAGCAACAACCCAGAAAGAAAACACCTAAAACAACCAAATACATCAAACCACCAGCAAAACCAAACATCATCAAATACTACAATACCCAAAATAACGCCAAAAGATTAACACTAACACTAGAACAAGCACCAACTTCTCCCCGAAATGTCTTGCTCGAGCCTTTCTTCTGACAAAAGCTTCGGCTCTCCAAGACAAATCCGAAATGTCTTTATTCGCTTGATCAGAAAATTTTTCATCAAACAACTAAAAATATTTGCATCCACCTTTGATGTTCAAAGTATCAAAAATATAGGTATAAGTCAGTGACAACGAAAATTTATTAAATAACCCATAATTAGTTTAAACTTCATCAGGTTTGCTCCCAAAGAACCGCCTTCCTGGATTAGTTGGATTTCATGAAATTTTAAGTTGGCTTTTAGGACTACATTGCCAATGCTCAACTCTTGATATGCTAGATGTAGTCCAATGACGAACTTATAAATAATGACGAGAAAAGAAAATTATCTTCTTTTGTTTTTTTTTTTTTTGCTACAAGAGGAAGAAATTCGAGATTCAGCGAAAAGGGGCAAAATTAGGGCTAAAATTAGAGATGTTAAATGAAGGAGGAATTGTATAAGATATATATTATGAGTTAGGGATTTAATTTTTACAGTTGGCTATTTTTTTTTTATCATTACAATAGTCAAAATCAACACGTTCTTAACATTGACGTACTCGACATCAGTGAATAACCAAACTAGTTTAGGGTGTCATCTATATATTTAGCCTTGTAAGAATTAACTTCTAAGAGTACAAGATTCAAATTTAGCTAACGAGCCATCTGATTCAGTCATGGCAAACATGAATATTTTCACAGGGTTTATTATGCATTTTTCTTGGGGATTTGTCGCTAAATTTAGTTGGTTCTCTCGGTGGAAATTAGGCATTGGATGCCGTGCCACATCTCAGTCGAGAATTTAGGACATGACAAAAATGGATTGAGTTAACAAGTCTAAGATATCCCACAGTACAGGATACATGGAAAATAGAAGAATGCAAAACTCAACCGATAAACAGAAAGTATACAATTCAAGGATAGATTTTGAACTCATCAGTACGAAATGATACGTGAGAATTGCTTAGTGTTCCGCCACCGTCCTGGCAGGAAAATAATCTTTAAGCATTTATTCTCGCAAATGCTCGCAGTACTCTTTCAAGGATTAAACAGGAGATATTATATTGACCGCACCTACAGGTAAAGAGCTATCTGCTAATCATCGCATTACCAAAGATGTCTACAATGCCAGAGCAAAGAAACATGGTGTGCGCAATCAATAGTATCGACTGCCAAAAAAAAAAAAGTAACCAATAGTATGCAACTTCTTCGGCAACAAAGTGCATGATAATCATCACATGCGATTACAGAGCCACTAAGATTGCTTCCAAGCCTTGGAGGTAAATATCGTATTTTGCAACTGAACACAGGATACGACACAATATCAGCACATAAATTATCCTTGTCACTGATACTGGGCAACTATAGGCATAACCTCTATCTTTACAGATTATCGGATAGCTTAGTTGACGAGATATTTAAAGGATGACCAGTATAAAGCGCCTAATAAGTCCAAAACCAAACCACTGATTTGACGTGGAGTGATCACTTTAGAGTATTGACAAGTCTCCTGTCTCATCTGGAAGCGCATGTAATGTCTCGCTCAGCTCAAAAAAAAATGAGTCATCAACAACACTAATCATCTCTAGAGGGACAACTACGATACTAATTGTCACTGTAAACAGAATATGGGCAACAATAAAGAGTAAGTTCTTTGAACGGCTTAACAATCGAATCTAGTACCCTAAATATTAAAGAGTCACAAAAGTAAAAAGGAAAAAAAAATAGGAGCAAAAGGCAGAAGAAGAAATGTGATAATAACTTTGACTTGATGGACGGAGAGAGAGACCTACAACTCCACAAAATCGAAGTTGATTAGGGTCACTATTTATCTTCCAATGTTCCAGCCATGTTTGGGCTTAATTTTTATTTAATAGCAAGTAATAGGTTTGGAAAATGAATGATGTGGGTTTAGTTCTACTGATTCCTGGATTGGATCAAAAATAATTTTTGAATGAGGTCAGGGATGAACGAAAAAAGAAATCTTTATTGGTAGATGTTTTTCTGTCTTTTAAGATATGCAGATAAAGAGAGAAAATATAAAAATATACAACTTTCGAGTGAGATCTGGATTGTCCCAAGCAATATTTTCTTTGATAAATCTCAACAATATAAGAGTTAATCCCGTCCAACTGAGAACCTGTTGCTTGGACCAATGGCAATTGGTCTAGGATTTCAACAGAATAACAATGATTGAGGAATAATGTTTATTCTATATGTATGCAAAGACAATGAAAACTTACCAACCGCTGAATCATCAAATGTTTCTATTGGCAAGTCCAACCAACACCAAGTAAAGGTCAAACCACAATATACAAGTTTTACCAATGAAGTCCAACTCCAGAAAAGGACAACCCGGGAAAGTGAAATGAGTAAGACAATTTCAAGCAAGCAAGGGAAATACAGTCAGAAAAGAGCTGGGAAATGAGTAAGCTAGCACATGGGAAAAAATTAAAGAAAAGAGACTACTCTTGCCACACTGAATTCTACAGCCACAACATAAGCTTATGCCAGAAATCTACAAAACCATATCCGTTCAAGTTAGGAAGATCCTAGTTATCTTAGATGCATTGCTCAAAAGATCTTTTATCACATTAGAACAGAAATACGAGTATTTTCAAGTTTTAAGGACCAGATACCACATATGGAGTTATCATCTTGTTCAAAGCTTCACCTCTTTCTGTTATGCCTCCTGCTGCTCTTCTTACGGCTACCCCTTTCTTCAGAATCAGACTCAGAATCCGAGTATGAATCAGAGGACTCAGATGTTGAGCTGTACTTCCGGTGTCTTCTCTTCTTCTTCTTCTGCTGCTTCTTCTTCTTCCTCTTCCTCCTCCTCTCTTCCTCTGAATCAGTTGAAGAACTATAGCTTGAGTCACTCTCCCCAGAAGAATAATCTGATCCTGTGACTGATGAAGCCTCACTGTCGGATTCGAAAACTGAAGCCTCACTATCAGTCCCTGACTCTGTATCTGACTTGTGCTTCCTCTTACTCTTCTTCATAGATTTTTCACTCTTCATCTCCTTCTCAATATCTGGGTTTTCTAGATCATAGGATATTGATACTTTCATCCTCAACTTTGGATTTTTCAGCTGCTGCGTACGAGATGGTCGTGATATGTATACCCTCTCATTCTTGCACTCATAAGTCCAGTGCCCTGTCTGGAAACATTTCTGGCATTGTGAAGCTGCACCGAGCGTGGAACCTGAAGCCTTGTCTTTCCTTTCACCCAATCTCACCTGTTTCTCAGTACTCATTAAATACATCTGCCTCTTTGCTTCTTTTCTTTCCTGCCATCGACTGGGTCCTTCTTCCTTCTGGCCATATGCATTAACATTTCTAGCAGCAGCAGCAGCAGCACGCTCAGCCTGAGCACGACTCAAACCCTTCGCAGCTGACAAGGCTGCAGCCTTAATCCGTTCTGCTGCATCCTGAGCACCACTTTCTTCATTCTTAGACGATGCCATAGTCTTGGCTCTCAACAAAGAAGAGTCCCCTCTTTGACTTTATCTTAATCTATACGAATATCCTGGACAGAGAAAAAGCACAAAGAGATAAGATTGTTTAAGATAATCAAATACCAGCCAAAACATTAAAGGTAAAGAAAGTATATTCTTGCAAGCACAATTTTTATTACAATTTATACTCCTCCAAGTACAGTGCATGCCCAAGTAAAGATCAATAAGTTATGCCTCAGTCCCAAGCTAGTTCCTTAGCAACACTGTCCTATTTCACCCCATTACCCAAAAAAAAGAGATTGTATTTTCAGCTAATAGGGGTCTAACTTAACAGAAATCATCAATGAAAGTGTTGGTATTACAAACCAATTGATGTTGAATGTTTGCTTATATTGAAGTAGGCTAGTTAGTTGACAAAAGAATCTGATTCACGACATCTAAAAAGAAGAGGAATTTAATCCTAACTGCTGAAAACCCAGAGTAAACAATGATGATATGCATCCTACGTATCAAAAGGACATATATAGTCAATCTTGGACAACCTTATTCTCTTTTTTCCTAATTGAGCAAACAGATCATGAAAACTCAAAAGGGAAGACTGCTAGAGCACCGGAAACAGAAAATAATTCGATACTGTTTCATGGAAGATCAAAGAAGAATACGAATTTGAGCAGGCTTTCTTTGTCCAATTAGACAAAGCACAAACAATCGAAAAATCAACACAAGAAGAAGATACTAGGGTTTCCGAGAATTCACGAAATCTGGAGAGAGAGACAAGTTACAACTTGATTTCGATGGAGAGGAATGAATACCTCTACCCGGCAACAGCTCCAATGAGTTGAGGTTCCAAATTCTAAGGGTTAATAACTTGCTTTTGCCGACTTGGAACGAGGTGGATGGATTTACCCGTTTCACTTATACCCGACTCAATTTCATTTCATAATGGATGTGGGCTTGTTATTTTCAAACCGTGGGATCCAAAGTCCAAGGGGGCTGCCCAAAGTTCTTCGGTTCATTGGCATAAATACTTTTATTTTGGATGATTTTTAATTTTTGCTCCTCAAAATATTGATCTTTAATTTTTATCCTTCATCAGTTTAAATAATTAAAAAGTTGTCAAAAATACCTTTAATTTCAAAAAAAAAATTGCAACACATTAATTAAATTAGCAAGGCATAAGTTTTTTCCCAATTCATGTCTTAAGATATAAATTCACAGAGGTTATTCCTCCATGAACTTATGCCTGGTAGGCGTAAACTCATAGTGTTGAACTTGTGCCTATGAGCAAGTTCAATAACATGAACTTGTGCCTGGTAGACATAAATTCATGTTATTGAAATTGCGTCTGGGGCAAAAATTCATGTAAACTTCTGCCAATAAAAACAAGTTGAATAACATGAATTTATGCTTTGGGACATAAGTTCAGTAAGAAACTAGTGACTGTGGGCAGAAGTTCATGCAATTGAACTTCTGCCCATAGGCACCAGTTCAATAATATAAAATTATGTTTTTGGACACAAGTTCAATAGGGAACTTTTGTCTATGGGCAGAAGTTCATGCTGTTGAACTCCTACCCAAGGCATAAGTTTAGTAGCATGAACTTCTGTCTTATAGGGTTAACTTGTGCCTTGCGAATTTTTATTGACTTATGAATTTATTTGTTTTGTGATTTTCTAAAAAATATTAGGGGTACTTTTGTTCTATTTTTATTACATAAAATAATAAAGAGCAAATATCAAATATCACTAATTTAAGAAATAAAAATTAAAAACCATCCCAAAATAGGGACAATCAGCACAAAAACTCGAAGTTCTTCAATTTTTGCATGGGGTCATTGAAGCTTTTTTTAGACTAAGTTAGCTAAATGAGTAAAATATTTCATA
>JACEIK010003672.1:21677-61879 GCA_018107945.1 Datura stramonium | reverse complement strand
ATAGATAGAGAGAGAGAGAGAGAGAGAAAGCTAATAGATTAGTGATCTTTTATAAATTCAGCAGAAATTTGTAGCAATAATATACGAATTCAAATTTTTAGTAGTGACCTTATATGTCATTTTTATTTCTCTTTATGTATTTATTTTATCAATATTTTCATTCTTTACGTACCTAACACAAATTAAGCTTCATTTTTTCACCAAAAATGCAGTTGAAATTCCTACACAAAAGCAACTAGCAACAAGTTACACATGCAAAAATAAGAGATAAAAAATTACATAGAGCATGTAGTCACAGTACAAAAGTAACAGAATAGAAGCAATCACCAAGAAATAAACAACAATATGCACCTTGCGAACTAAAGTTACAGAAAGACCAAATCAGTTTCGTAAATCTGATAGCTTTTGCAAATTCTATCAGACCATGCTCTAATAATAAGGTAGAAATCAAAGTAGCTATTTTTGGAGTCGACTGGATTGATTATAATAGTATCCATAATTTCATTTTGAAAGTCGACTTGCAGTTAGTGATCAACTGGATTGATAAAACAAGATCAGTCTCGTGGGAGTTTATACAAGATGTGAATCATAATTATAAAAGAAAGTGTGTGGATTCCTAATCATAAAAGCAAGACTCCTTTATATATTAATATAGAAAAACTGTATCTCCCATCCATCCTGACACCAGAACCACAAAATAATTAACCAACTCCCTCATTCGAAAATATGGCAACTGAGATAATTTTCAAACAAATAAAACAATACTTGGTGTATCCTAGACGACATTTTCAATAAGCATCAAATTGCAATAGTAAGACCTTGGTATCTCAAAAAAATCACGTAATGTAAATGTAAAAGTTGAAATATTGATATTTCAAGAATCGTACCACGTCAATCAACTTGGAAAAGTTTATACACACACACACACACACATATATAAAGAATCTTGATGTACAGACATAACTCAAAGACACTAATACATATATAGAGGTGAAACAATTAAAAAATTGACTTATAACATTTCGAAAGCCTCATTTTTTCACAAAAAAACAGTTGAAATGCAGCTACACAGCAGCTCGTAACTAGCAATACGACATACACATGAAAAGATCATAAGAGTTTAAAAATTACATAGAGAATATTTATGTATGTTAATGCAGCCACACTATAGTAGCAGAATAGCAGAAATAAACAAGAAATCAATAATAATATGCACTTTCCAAAGCTAAAGTTACAGAAAGAGCAAGTCAATTACGAAAAGCTCATTTTTTTTTACAAAAAACACAACTGAAATGTAGCTACATGACAACTAGTCTCTAGCAAGATGAGATACATATGAAAAGACAAAAGATAAAAAAATTACATAAAGCATATTTATATGTGTTATTGCAGCTAATAGTAGCAGAATAGCAACAAAGTTACAACAAAAAGCTAGTTAACTGATTGTATAAAAGATTAACAGAGAAATGAAGAAGAGAAAGAAAATAGAGTTGCAAGAGGGACACGAAGAAGAAGAAGAAGAGAAGGAGGAGGAGGATTCACAATAGAGAATTAGCGACACTAACCTTGATTGTTTCTCCTTGAAGATGGCGACCGACTATTAGATTATATGGTTGTGCAGAAGTAGATTCTCTTGCTGAAGAAACAGACAATGCTGCTAGTAAGTTTTGATTAATTAATCTTGCATGCTGAAGTTGTGCAAACATCTGCCACAACATCTTTTCGCATAGTTCCTTTTGTTCCTCCATTTTTTGTATTCTTTCTTGTATTTGTTGCACTAGATCATTTGTGTCATTTAAAGTTGGTTCAAAATTTTCAGATTTTCTTTTCAAAGTTGTCTTTGCAATTGAACTCATGTTATATTATATTTAGAACTAATGGGTAAACTGTTGTGAACTAGTTCATGTGTATATAACTATCATTAGACATCCTATTTTTCTGGGTTCAATTTCAAGCTGATGAGCAATGGCTCCATTGCGACTGTAACTTTCTTCCAATCTTAATGATCTATGTAGTGCACGGCCTGCATTTACTTTCTAAATTTTTTTAATATTGGGAGACTTAATAAAAGCTGCAGCAGCAACGATATTACAACAAAGAATAGCAAGAAAAAATTTACAACAATAAGATACACTTTACCTTGAATTTCTCAGATTTCTAATATTTGAGGAGCTCTTTAAATTGAGATTCAGGAATGACTGTAACACCCCAAAAATCTCTATGACTAGACCCTAGATTTGAAGTTTGACTATGCAGAGAAAACTAGAAAATGTCCTCAGAACGAGCTTCAGTACGACTCGTAGTAGGATTGTACGAATCGTACCAATGTTTCGTAGTATGATTCAGATAGTTTAGCAGGAAGTGGCAAGGAAACCACGATTAGATCCTACGATCCGTATCAGGGTGGTACGAGTCGTAGTGAAGGATCATAGATAGGAGGTTCGGAGAATTTTCAAGGAAGGATCAGTAGCTACAAAGACTCGGTACGAGTTGTAAGATGATGGTACGAATCGTCATTTCAGTCGTGAGTTGAGATGTTGTACCCCTTAGACTTTCCGCTAAGTTTGGAACTGTTCTAGGTAGGTGGATAGACCCGAACCTGATGAATTTAAGGAAACAAGGTGTTAACATCAATTCCTGGGTGTAATAAGTGCATTAGATGCAAGTTAAGGTTATAAGGAACCTCTAGCATGAAGTTGAGTTTAGAGTCTTTCTACCGATTTGGGTTTTTCATGAAAGTTCTTACAAGGACCAAATTTAAATGACCATAAATCCTATTATATGAATTGTTTTTGGGTAATACAACATATCAAATTAAATCCCTTTGAGTCTTCTTTCCAACACATCCAATCTTACATCAATCGGAGCTCGGAGTAAAAAGTTATGGCCAGTTTAGTAAAGCATTGTCAGGTTTGGCGAACAGGATTAGCCCTGTTACCACAAGTCTTGGTACGACTCGTGGTATGAAGGTACAACTCGTATTAGGCACTCGTACCAAGAGTTTCAGCAATCTTTTTACGCCTCCCAAAAGCCACTAATGGCATACCATGACCCATAGGAAGTCACCACGAGTCATGGTACGACCCGTAGCACTAGATAGACAGATTTTTGAGAACTTTTTCCCAGGGTTATTTTGTAATTTTCTATGCTTCTAACTCTTAAACTAGGTCGTTGTAGGCTTCTTTTGGGACGAATTAAAAGGATTATCCTAGTCTAACCCCTCACTCCTCTCACAACCACCGTAAAGTTCTTCTTCTCGCTTCTTCTCTCAAGGCTCAAGAACTAGGGTTCCTCTCCAAGGTGCAGCAACTTCAAGATCTTTAGAGAGATCATTCAACCAGGTATGTGGAACTTCAACAGGGGTATCCTTTCACCCTTGTGTCCTAAAGTTTCCAGCAAACCCTAGCTTTATAGTACTTCTAGAGATCATGATTTAGGGAATTTTCTTTGACTGCGAAATTTCTCCACTTCCTCAATAGTGTTAAACTACCATGACTAGAATTCTTACATGCATATGATAGTATTTTCAGTTATTAAAGAATTTCTTAAATTCTATTATTTTCTTTAGTTTACATGAGTATTTTCTAACTGAAATTCATGCTCTAATTCTATTGATTTAGTTTGTTTTCCTTAGTCTTGATCTTGATCATAAATTCGGGTAAAACTTGCATGATTTAGACTCTAACAGAAAGGTTGTGTTGATATGGTAGATGTTACTCGATTTACGAATGATTAGCATAGATACTTGAATAGAAGTTAATATCTTGGTATATTCAGTTTCAGAGTCTCAGTCAACACTCAGAACAGTTGGAGTTTTACAAATTTTGTCAACTGATCAGTTTGACTTCAGTCTTTTCGTGAGGTGTCAATGGTCCCTCCCAGTTATCAGAATCAGCTTCAGAATCCAGTTTATTGGTCCATTAGGCGGTCATGACATTTTAGTTATATATCTTTGACTAGCCTCAAGACCCTAGTTCAGATTACAGTTTGTTTTTAGACAGTTACGATGCTTCTAGATAAGAAGCTCTGACCAGTCTAGAACCCAATTTCAGAATCTGGTCCGATAAGACTTTCAGGGTGCTTTCAGTTATATCCCTGACTAGTCTTGGACCCCAGTTTCAAGCTATCATCTTAATAATTCAGTCTAGGTTTTCCAGTGGGAGTAGGACTTAGAAGGCCTAGCGCACCCAGGTTCCCAAAATTACGTTGCCAGCGTAGGTTACAGTTTTATTGCCTGATTGACCCCAGACTCTTGCGATCACCTAGTTCATGCCTTTATACCCTGGAAAGGTATATTTGGTCCTACCGGTGGGGTGTATACATCGGACTCCATGTCTAGCTCACATGGTTATATGTCGGTTATAGACTCTCCCATTAGTCAATCCAATCCAGTTTCAGAATAACCAGCTCAGTTCATTTCCAACTCTATCAATTTAGCTTAGTTCAGTACAGTATCTCAGACTCAGAACTTTTAGACTTAGGGCACGTCTTTGACCATCAGACAGGGTCATCTTGACCATTTCAATTTACTTCAGTTGTTCAGTTCAGCTTACTTGTTGGTCATTGCATGTCATTTCAGTTCAGGCATTATATTTAGTTATGCTTTCTCCCACTTACTCAGTACATTCAAAGTACTGACGTATATTATTATGTTGTATCGTTTCGTGATATAGCTGCAGGTTCCCAGACTCAGCATCGTTAGCCGCTGCGATTTAGATCCTCCTCTGCCGCAGCTGAAGTGTGAGTCCTCATCATTCGAGGGAATTATTTCATTTTTATTCAGTTGGTTTATTATTTTTAGCTAGACTTAGAGTTAGCTGGGGACTTGTCCCGATAACTCATCAGTTAGAGGGCTTTCAGACTGCAGATGTTTTGAACTTTATGTTTTAAATTTTATTTTTATAAATGCTTTTATGTTATTATTTTGAAGCTTCCGCTTTGCATGTTTTACTCAGAATACCAGTGTATGATAGACAATGGGTTGACTTGGGGTCACTTGTGACTTCAAGTACTGTGTTACGTCCAGGGTGTTGAGTCGGGGCATGACAATGACAAGGCTTTTTTGCCATTCAAACTTCATCATCGGCGTATGAATCATAAAATATTTCCTTCGAATCACTTCTATGTCTTCTTCAAGCATTTCGAATTGATACCAAAGCCCAAACTCTTGCAGTTTCAGGAATATCATATTTCTCCTACAATTTGATGTCACTCATTTAGCCAATAAATGTAAAATACTTTCAAAAATAATAAAATATTGAAAACTTCAATCCTTAGTATATTGCCATAAATCATCTTTAGTGTCTGTTTTTCTCCAATAAAATATATCAAAGGGGAAAAGAGTTGCAGTCCTTCCCAATTTGCCTAGGAAGCTGCCTAGCTCTGTTACAACTTCATCAGTAGGACCAACAGGTTGATTGTACCTATTTAGTAGGATCAATTTACACTCACATCGGTCTTACACTATGCATTTGCGTCTACCTCTTTCTTTTTTTAGTGGAAAGCCCTTTAGCTATAAGAAAGTATAAGAAATATAGAAGTCATAGATGAATTCAATAAGTTTCTAATCTATATTGTTACCTCATTCTTCAGATTGATCATTTGTTGGAGTGGTAAAAACCATTTGCGCTTCCTCCTTTACAGATGTTTCTCCTCTATAAATTGTTGCTCTTCTAAAGGCTACTCCTCTAAAAATTATTCATTTTCTTTATATTGTGGTGCTACTGGTTGTTGTTCTTCAATTAACTTTAGCAGATGCTCTTTCTCTGACCATATAGCTTGAACAATTTCATTGTTGTCAATAACAACTGTTTTTTATTTGCCAAGGATGACAACAATCTAGGCTTAGTGTATGTCTTTTTTTTTCTCTTTTTTTTCCTTTTGAAGGTCCCTGTTGATTCAAGTCTATCCAAATCTGTGAAAATGTAAGATTGAACAAGTTCGAAAATCTAGAAAAAAAATAACAATTAGAAAAGAAAAGAGAATGAAACTAACATCTTTCAGAATAACTAGAGTTTCTTCTTGTTAATCCTAGTTTTGATGGAAAAAATATGAGAGATAGGAGTCAGAGATTATAACCTGTATTTTTGTTAATCTGCTATGAAGTTAAAGATTCCTAGAGAAATTATAGAAAGATAGAACACTGAAAATGAATATGAGAGAAAAAAGATTTAACATAAGTATTAATCTCAGAATGAAAGTGATAATAAAAGATTTCATAGTATATCCAACAGCTCTTAGCATATGCACATTAGTTAAGTGGCACTAAGTTGGTGAAAAACATGAGAATTAAGCATATTAATAGAAAGAGAATATTTTCAACTCAAAGGGAATAGAAAATCTTTAATTCACATCATTATAAAAGGGTATTTGTTACTCACTACAAAAAACGATGAAGTGTATATATTTGAATAAGTTCAGAAGATCTTTATCAATCATCAGACTCTATCCGTATCATCAAAGTCATCCTCCTCTTCCAATGTTTCCATAGTTACATCTTGTGAATGTTGTGCAAGGGAAGACACATCAATGATATCAACAGGGAGATCTTCTCTCAACCATCTGACATCAACATTGAGTAATCTTTTTGATGAACCAATGTCATCATTAGGCTCCCTCCAAAATGTTTCTTCAATAGTAGGATAATTCTCTTCCTCCAAATCATACAAATCAACAGGGACTTTATTTCTCACATAATAAACCTCTTTTTAAATTGGATCTTCCACATATAAAACTTGATGCACTTGAGCTGCTAGTACAAAAGGGTCATCCGTGCTGCATTTATTGCCGAAGTATACCCAAGTCAACCCTTGTTCATCAACTTCATTATGAAACCAGTCATTTCTAAATAGTACAATACTAAAACAACCCCAATAATCAACCTCAATGATATCCTGAATAACTCCATAATAGATAACCATTCCATCAATAGGATTTTGATGCACTTGAGCTGCTAGTACAAAAGGGTCATCCGTGCTGCATTTATTGCCGAAGTATACCCGAGTCAACCCTTGTTCATCAACTTCATTATGAAACCAGTCATTTCTAAATAGTACAATACTAAAACAACCCCAATAATCAACCTCAATAATATCCTGAATAACTCCATAATAGATAACCATTCCATCAATAGGATTTTGGTCCCTAGTACTAGCAAAACTATATGTTGTTGCTGATAAAGTCACTCCACTATTTTGAGTCTTTCATGGGGCATTTCGTTTCATCGTATAAAATCAATATCCATTAATGAAATATGCAGTATGCCTTTTTTCCACAAAATTACACCCTTTAGCTAGCCATCATAAATGATCGGGTACTTCAACATTTTTAACTTTCTCCTTAAACCAATCATTGAATTCTTTACTATGAATTCATGCCTTTACCCATGCATTTCCTTTAGTTTGATTATCAATTGAAATCTTATGTTTTGTGCAAGCATGCATCACAAATTTAATCATTAGGTACATATAAATGTAATTTAAAACAAATTATCATAACATATAAATGATGTCCAAAATAAGAATGACTAGTTTATCTTACTTGATAAAGGTCTCTACTTGTTCATCTCTAGTATTGAACAAAGCATACCGATGTGCTTCAAACCACTCATGACTATCCATGTTAAATGTATTGCCTTTTCTTTTCTTCTTACTTCCAATTGGATGGCCTGTCTTAGGAAATATATTTAAAAAATTATCTACCTCTTTTTGAATGCCCTCATCATCCTCAGTTTGATACCTACTGAATCTTGTCTTCACCCCCTCATATAGATATCTTGAACAAAAGGTCAAACACTCTTCAGACAAAAAATCCTCTGCTATTGATGCTTCTGGATTAGATCTATTATGAACAAATGCCTTGTACTTACACAAGTTTCTTTCAATAGGATACATCCAACGCAAATGAGTCGGGCCCCCAAGCTTAACCTCATTTACTAAATGGATAGGCAAATGTGTCATTATATCAAAAAAGGTTGGAGGAAAAATCTTTTCAAGGCAACATTCTATATCTATGATATCAACCATCATTTTATCAAGATTCCTTTTCTTATAACCTTACTACATATGGATCTGAAATAATTCCCCAACCTAATCAAGGTTAAAGACACATTCTTAGGTAACGCTTTTCTAACTGCAACCTGGAGCAAGTAATGCATTATGAAATGAGCATCATGGCTCTTGTATCCTGATACTTTCATCTCCTCCATTTTCTCACGATGTGATATATTAGAGGATCACCCTTTTGGTAATTTCATATTTTCTAAAATAGTGCAAAACAACCTTTTCTCCTCTGGTTTCATAGAGAAATATGCTTTAGACACATGAACATTTCCATTATTATCATCTTTTAATGGATGAAATTCTTTGCGTATCCCCATCTCATGTAGGTCATTGCGAGAATTTATATGCTTTTTGGACTTTTCAGGTACATCCAGCAAAGTCCCAAGCAAACTATCACATATATTCTTCTCTATGTGCATCACGTCAAGATTGTGCCTCGATTTATTATCTGCCCAATACGACATTTCAAAAAATATGGGTTTTTTTCAATGGACCATCATGCTTTCATTTCCTTTCCTTTTAGCACTTTACAAAAATATTATTGGATCCACATAGCTCTTCAAGAACTTCTACTCCTGATAAGGAGAGTAGGTGCAGCTTTATGCTCCTCCTTACTATCAAATGATTTTTTATCTCTTCGAAATGGATGATGCCCGATGACCCAAGTAACACATCTTACAAATATATTTGAGATAATGGGAGCAAGTATTCTAATTACAAGTGGGGAATGCCTATCTCCCCTTGATGCTCCATCTAGAAAGCATTGCTACTGCTGGAAAATCAGTAATTGTCCACAACAAATCCGCACACACTGTAAATGTTTGTTTAGTTTTAGCATCATATGTTTCTACTCCGATTTTCCATAGTTCCTTCAATTCAAAAATTAGTGGTTGTAGGTACACATCTATATCATTTTCGGGAGACGATGGACCTGGAATGATCATTGATAAAATTATATACTCCGACTTCATGCAAATCCATGGTGATAAATTATAGTTCATTAACATAACTGGCCAAGTGCTGTAGAAAATTCTCATGGTTCGGAATGTATTGAAACCATCGCTAGAAAGACCCAATCTAACATTAAGAGAATCTTAGGAAACTTGGGGTGCAACGAATCAAAACCCTTACAAGCTTTCCCATTAGCAGGATATCTTAAATTTCCATCATTGGGTCATTCAGTAGCATGCCATCTCATACCTATAGATGTTTCAGAACACATGAATAGTCTCTGAAGCCTAGGCTTTAAAGGAAAATATCTTAAGATTTTTGCTGGGATTTTAGTGTTCTTATTAGTCAAGTCATCAAGAATATTCTTCCATCTAGAAGATCCACAGATAGAACAATTATCTATCTTTGCATTTTCCTTCCAAAATAACATGCGATCATTAGGGCACGCATGAATTTTTTCATAATGAAGATCCAAATCTTTTATCACTTTTTTTGCCTTATGGAAAGACTGGGGTAGCTGAGCAAAAGGAAATGCCTCTTTTACCAAGTCTGAAAAGGCCACATTACTCAACTCGTGAATGTATTAAACAAGTACAACCGAATGGTGCAACTCAACTTAGAAAAATTCTTTCACCCCAAATACAACTCGTGTTTCCCTTCCTCCACTAATTTAAAAAATTTCTTTGCTTCTTCAGATGATCCTTCTCTCACTCCTTCACACCTCAGGTCATCTCCTATATTTTTAAAAGTATCATGAAGTAGTTTATCAATATCGTCATGCATGTCAGAAGTTTCATCGTTATTTGTTGGATGTGACATATTTCTTGAGGAAAATTCTTCTCCGTGGAAAATCTATTTGGTGTATCCATGAACAAACCCATGAAAAATCAAGTGATCCTCCTCCACATTTCGATAATGCCAATAACGATTGAAGCACTTTTTATAAGGGCATAATATTTTCTTAAGAAGCTCATTCAAATACCTTATCAAGAAAAATCATTCACTCCATGAATATACTCATTAGTGGATCCTCCGAGATCCATCCAACTTTTATCTTCAATATCCATTGAATATCCTACTTGACATGATAAAAATATCAAAATTTAAATTCAAATTCAAATAGTATTTTCAATACTATCAAGAGAACAAAACAAAGAAATGCGAGCCATACATTTAATTATATATTTTAGTTACTGCAATAAAACATCAGTCCGAAATGTGCAGTTAAGTAGTTTGAAATGTGCATTTTGACATGAAGATACTAAAAACATTGAAGCATGAATTGATAAGTATGACTATAGAGAAGAAATTTAACATGTTTGGCGTGAGTAACTAAATAAAATTATTTATATGTAGCCTTGTCAAGCTGCACTTACTGTTGACTATTACAATTCGGTAAGTAGGTGCTTTTCCTTTATATGACTAATTTCGCAATGAAAATATAGTATACTTTTATTCTTTTAATTCTAAAGCAGCAAAATTGTGGTTGGTATAGATTTTACCTTTAGCTTAGTTATTACTAGTGTTTTAGTGCATTTCGTGATAATGAATACTTGTTATTAGAAGTTATCATTTGTAGGTAAGTACTCATCCTTCTTTGACTTTGTAGCAAGTCTCTGTATTAACATGGTATATTATCACTATTTTTTTGCCTCGACTCTTATTGAACTACCCATCAATTATTTTTTCTTAACATATTGTAATATTCTTAAGTTATAAATACTAATAGTTAAATGAGTTTTTCACGTAATGTTAACTGGTTGTCGTAGCTAGGTTACATACTCTTTTGCCTAGTTATTAATATATGCGTACTATGAAAAGTACCTACAGGTGGTTCGTAAGCCTACATTGTTAGTATTATAAATTAAAAGCAATTGTTATATTTCAAATTCTATGTAACTTATTCCTTGTTCTTGTAAAGCAAATCTGCTTATGAGAAATATTTAAGTCATGACTACTAAGCATAATTAAAAGATCAAATTTCAAGATTAATGAGTTCTTTTGCTTAAAATCCAATAGAAGTTTTTGTTGAGCACCAAAATATTAACTTGAGAGGTGTTGCAGAATGGAATTAGAAGTTTTTGTTGAGCAACAAAACATTAGCTTGAGAGGTATTGCAGAATAGATATACTTTAGAAGTTTTTGTCATTTAGCGAAAAAGATAACAAGGAGAGTCAATATGGAGGGATTGGAGTCTAAAAAAAACTTGTGGTTGGTCTCATGATACTATTGCTGCTTCTACCAATTTAAGTTGGTGGTGAATATCACATACACCTTAGTAAAGCTAAGTGTTTAGAGTTTTGAAAGCTTGGCCATGAGAAATTGATTCCTACTATTAGAAAGTTTATAAGTTCATATATGTTTAGGTTAAGGGGAAAGAACTAGGGCCTTAGGAGTTGCTGAATATGAATTATTAAAAAATATGATAAAGGAGATCTCTTAAAAGTTATCTAAGACAATAGTGATAGGGCATCACCTTTTCATGATGAGAACATTCTTCCCACAACTATATATAGGTCAATCTCAAGATGATTTCTTAAAAACATATTTTTTGAAAATACTTTGAAGCTGAAGGTAGTTCATTCTTTTCATTGTTATTAATAAAATGTGCACTAACTTATGAATATATGCAGTACATACTTTTTCACAACTCATTTTCTGCTCTAATCATTGATTTTTTATTTCAGTAAAATTTGTATGTTTAACTTGAGCTATATTAAATATTGACAGAAGGTACTGACTATAGTTGAATATTTTGGTGAAATGTAGTTTTGCTTGTGATTTAATAAGCTTTAGCAGTGGAGGCTATAAGGACCAGTTTTTTCAGTCGCTACTCATGACATTTAGGGACCAGAGTAGGACATACAAAAATAGAGTAGCACATAAAAATAATTATAGCACGTCTAAGAACTGAAGGAAATAAAAAAGAAGAAGACAAAAAAGTGTAGAAAAGAAGAAGACAAAAAAGTATAACACAATCCCAATAGTGTAGTTGACTAATATCAGCAGCGAAAAAATGTAAAAAAGAAAGAGAAGAAGAGGAAGAAATGAAGAAGCAGCAACAACAAAAAATATACCTTCAAGAGTCAACGCAGTGGCAGAGAAGAGGAAGAAGTCGCTGCAGTGAAATCATAAGTCGAAGCAGTCTCAGTTATGTTTTTACAAAAAAATTAAAATTAAAATCATAGATATCGCTTAACCAAAAAAATTTAAGTTAACCAAAAAGTACACTAATTAAAATTAAGATTAAAATCATAGATATCAATAGAACTAATATTCTGCAATGTATTACAGATAAAGAACTGATCTCCTCTGCTAATGAACTCTTCTCAAATGAAAAGATCCTTCCCATTGAAGTTAAGAAACCAACACCCTTAAAGAAATCAACCAATCTGAACCAAAATCTTTGCAAAGACAACCAGAAAAATAACTTCTTGAAAACGGTATAGAAAATACAAAGAAGAAGAAGAGCTTAAAAGAGTTCTTGTCCATTGATCTTCATGTAGAAGAAGAAAAAGAAACATAGAATAAGATTCAACAAGCAAAATCATTTTGGCAATTCAGAAGTAGCAGCAGTTTGAATTATCAAAACAACCAAAATAATATATTTTTGTTTTTTATAACTAGAAGCAACTGAACTGCTTCAACTCCAATTCAAAAAATACCAAAAATTTATTAGAAACAGAGCTCGCAGAGAGAATAAAGAGAAAGAAGAGGGGTCCTTTCTAATTCTAAGAAAAAATTCATCTTTATCATTATCTTCTTCTTCTATATCGACGTTGATGAATTTTTTGTCATATTGGAACCATCCATTGCATTCATCATCATCAAAGAGGGGTCATTTACATCCATTGAAGAAGAGCTACAGTAGTAGATCATATGGAAATGGAGTTCATGTGAGTCCTATATTGAAAATCATTTCTAAAAGTACTAGTCGAAGCAGTCACACCTTCTACATTGCATAGAATTAGTTTTATCATTCAAAAAAAGTTTTCAGCTTAATCAAAAAGTAAACTAACCTAAACATACTAAAGAATACATATCATATATCAAAAGGTATAGAAAAGAAAAAATATCAACTTATAAAATTGAAAATATTAGTGAAAGAAAAAACATCCAAGAAATAATCAACACAATTCGAGCGCTTCCAAATACATATTTATGATTCACGTACTCAAAAAATAAAACCAATATGCACTCATAGCCCTATAAATAAAACTATTAACATTTAATTTTATTTATAACCCAAAAGAATTCTTCACTAAAAAATTTAAAAGAAAAGTTCAAAAGTATTCTTGTATATGAGGCAAACTTAAAGTGGAAATATATCTACAAACACCCAAAAAAATCTTGACTGATGGCAACTCTAGGTGGAATTCATGATGCTGGAGGATCTGAAAACAGAAATTCCTTTCATAAAATTGAAACCCAGCTTCTCAAATATCACATTTACTTGAACTCATAACTAAAAAAAATATATTCTTCAAATTTCTAGCAGATAATTTTCATAGAGAGTTCACAAATCTACCCCAAATGTGAGATTAAAACCCTGAACAACAAATAGATAAATCACATACATAAATTAGAACAAGTAACATAAATTTCATAGAAACTCATTTGTGTATTCTTTAAGCTTTTCCAAAACCCCTTCAATGGAATTTCTGATTTTAAAGAATAGTTTTAGCATTAGAAATGCATGAAAAATTTAGAGCCATAGGTAACTTAAAATTTATGGAGTATGTAGCATGAACACACTTTTATATGTAGAGAGTGAAATAAAACTTCTAATGGAGAAGAAGACTTTGCTGGATAAGAAGACCGTCTGTATTCTTTCAATACCGTCGGCAGGGAGTCTTCACCGGAGAAGAAGACTGCTGGAGATGAAGAGCCTTCACAGAAGTAGAAGACCACTGAAAAAGAATGCCTAGGTCTGATTGGAAGTGGAGAAGATAGAGTACGCTTAAGTCTGGAAATTCTTATTGTGTAGAGAGAAATAACTTATTTTAGTTTTACAATTTTATTTTAGCTTTTTTAGATATAATTTTTAATGAAAAAATATTTCACAGGTTCACTAAAATTAATGGAGGGAAAAGTTATTATTGGAAAATAAATCGTAGCAATAACATTTTTCCAAAAAAAACTGTTGCGACAGAGTAGCCTATTGTGACGATTACCATATCCATTGCCATAGATACCTTTTTAGCAGTGATTGCGGAGATAACGCGATGGTTTATTATTAGAATTGTTTTATTAGATCCAAGAATATAGTGCAACAGTTTCAACCTTTGCAACAAACAATCTATTATAGAGGTTATAAAATCGTTGCAGTAGGTCAAATTTTTAATAGTGTGATGTATACACTCTCGATATTATTTTTATTATTGTTGTGAAGGAATGACCGACAGTAAAGACTATTTATCTTAAAAAGGGGATTTATAGGAAAGAAAGAACAAGTACTTTTTGTAAAATTGAAAGTTGTAATTATAGTGTAAGAATGCATGACATATGTAATCAACGAATCGCTAAACCCTTAAATTACCATGATGGAATGGTTAAACTGATAAATTATGAGATTGCTTTGTTTAACATACTTTTTGTAATAGAGAATATGATGACTTGGTAATGCTATGTGAATAAGTTGTGAAGAATTGTTAGGACTGTGAATATAATTATATTTTAGTGTGCAATTATGATATTTAATGTATGCTCGCTACATTTTCTTGGGTGATGATCGAATAGAGAACATACAAGTATTGTTATGTTGATGGGAAAATATACCATTATTATGGCCTGAGAGACTCATGTCAGAGGTGAGCATTCAGATGTGCGATTGAATGTATTGAATGAGTAGCATACTAATATTCTAATATGAGTGGCTTGTGCCCGAGGTGAGCTTTCGGGCAAGTGGTTATGATGTAAGTGACTCGAGTTCGAAGAGGACATCTACACGAGCAGATGAGTGGGAGAGGATACCACGCCTGGATAGTACATGAATTTCTAGAGTCCCATGTAGGTCATGAATGGAAGGGCAAACATAAGACCCTCTGACATGTGTGTACATATGAGTGATAGATGTATGATCAAAGTTGATTCAAAGTGTGACTGATGAGATATAGGGCTATATGACTGTACTTCAAAGTAAACATGATTCCATTGACTTTATTTGATTTTTGTTATGATTGTAAGATAATAGTGATGTTTGTTGATGTTTATTTTAAAGATTCTTACTTTCTATGATGAAGTTACGTGAACTTGTCTGAGTGTGATCTAAATTACCTAAGTTTTATTGATTATGAATTTAAAGTGATTATCCTATGTGCTATTAACCTGTTGCTGGGTGGTCCTGATTGTGGGAATGATCCAGAAAAAATGATAAGAGTTAGAATATTTGATACTAATAAATGGTTAATTGATTGGGGATTGATGGTGTCCGTGTGTAACTAAAATGAAGCCAAGGGATTTGTAATTGTGTTTGACCCTTAGGAGTGTCCAAATGGTACGACATGACAATAATAAATTGTAACCGTAATATACATGTTTAATTATGATGGTATCGGTGTTAGTGTTGGCGTTGGTATATCATTGATGGTGTTATGATGTAATAATAAAATAGATGTGGGTGAAGGTAAGGGTGCACAGTTCTTATCGAGCTACTAGCTAAAAGGGTGCCGTTGCAGCAGAGGAATTTTTGCACTGCAAGACTGCCATAGCGATCAAAGTACCATTGCAGCGGTGATCGACTGATTCACCGTCTAGGGCTTAAGGTTAGAGACTTATAAGAACTTGTTAGGAGCAATGTTAAGTGATCATGGGGTCATTACGGAAACCCTATAACATCCCAAAAGTTTCTAAGGATAGACCCAAGGATTGGAAGATGATCATGTAGAGAAAATTGGAAAACTGCCTTAATACGAGTCTCAGCACGAGTTGTAGATGCATGGTACGACTCGTACCAGGATTCATACTGATAGGTCCGAAGAGTCCAGCAAATTTTGAGTGAGTAGTCACGATTGGACATCACGGCTCGTACCAGGTCAGTATGAGTCATACCAAGGGACCGTGGTATGGATTCAGAGAGTTTAGTAGGAAGTGGCCGAGAAGCCACGACTCGATTCTACGAGCAATACAGAGGTGGTATGAGTCGTACCTAGGGGGTGTAGGTTGGAGATTCAGAGGATTGACTAGAGAAGTATTCATGACTACGGGACTCAGAATGAGTCATAGGTTCTTAGTATGATTCGTGGTATGGACATACCACTGGATGAACAGTTTTTAAATGCGAAGTCTCAGGGGTATTTTCATAATATCCTGAGCTTTTAACTCCTAAATGAGGTTGTTTGGGGTTTCCTAAGGGGAGTATTTAAGGATTTTATTTATCGTAAACCCTTATTCTACTCCTAACATCCCATTTGAAAGATCAAATCCTCTCAAGCCAAGATTAGGGTTCTTCATCAAGTTCATTCAATTTCTCTTGGGTCTTCTAGTCAAGCTAGGAATTTATCAAGCCCAGATATGTAGGGTTATGAATGAGAGAAATGCTTCCACCCTCATGTCCAATTTCATCCCCATCTCATGATTTCAAGTCACCAAGCATGATTTATTGAAATTCTAGGGTTAGAACCCAATTCTCACGAAAGCTCTTATGATCTCTTGTGAATTCAAGTTTCTTATAATTAAATTCACGACTTATGATTAATATTACTTATTTTATATGAGAATCATTCATGGATCTGTACTTTCAAGTTTATGGTGATTTTGCCAAATTATGCATGATTTTATGAATTTCAAGCTTATGAGCTTAATTTAATTTATGACCAATTATTCAAGTATGTATGGTTTTTATGACACTAAAGATATATATCATAGCCAACTCAATGGCATTATTGTTATGACTATTTCACAAATGTCAAGTATGTTTATGATTTTATGAATTAGACCAGCCCATGCAAGATCAAGTATGTTTTCACGATGGTGATTATGAGCCATGTGCATATTTTTAGGAGTAGTGTATAGCACCAAGTAGGCTAAGGGTTCAAGCAAACCTAAAGCCTCATAACTACGTGCCACCGTAGGTATATGTTTATGTTCAAACCCTATGGGAATTCACGAGTGATATCACGCCTTAATCGTTTCTTGCCTTGGCAAGCTTGGGATGGCTCTGCCCAATTGAGTGAGATGGTTGGGGCATCATGTAAGCTCTATAATGATGGTGTCGGTTATGACAAAGTCTCCCATGGTTCCTCATATTTTAAGCTACACTATTCATGACTTATGATACTATGTTTCATAGCATATTTGACCTATTGATCAGCTTATGAGTTTTCAGTTATGATTTCAACTATGGTACATTACATGATTTCTATTTTCAAACCTTGGGTCATTACATTTTAGCTTATGATGGATAACTCATGTTCATGACTATTGTTCGATTATGATTTCAGCATGGGCCCTACTCTCATGTTCATTTTAGACTTTACTCTCGACTTTGGTTTACTGTTTTACGAGCATGTTTTACTTTCTCTACATACTCAGTACATGTCTCATGATATAGGTTCGGGTGATCAATATCAGCTCTGATATTAGCTCTCTCTCCCGCAGTAGTCCAGCTGAGTTCCCCTTTGGGTGAGTCCTTATCTTCCAAGAACGTTTATTAATTATTGATGTTGTGTTTTTGTTTTCAGTTTTATACTTAGCAAGTTAGTTAGGGGTGTCCCATAAGCTCATCTTATGATTAGAGGCTTTTCAAATAGTATGTTAGATGACTCAGCATGTAGACTTGTTGTCTCCATTTATGCCTTATGATATATTTTAGACTTCCACTTATCTTATGCTATGAATCAGTTCCTCTTTAAATATGCTCTCTTTTATGTTATGTATGTACCATGGGTTATCTTTGAGCCATTCGTGGTTCTAGGTCCCATATCTCGATCCGGGGCCCATACTCAGATCGTAACAAACTTGGTATTAGAGCATTAGGTTTAAGTGTGTCCTAGAGTTTCTAAAAGCCGCATTAAGTAGAGTATTTTTCCATGGGTGTGAAGCACACCACACTTATGGGGGAAGAGGCTACGAAACATTTTAGGAAATTTTCCTTCTTTCATGATCTATGTTGTGCGATGAAGTGCATTTTTCTCTATTCCTCTAACTCGTGCTACGCACATTTATAGAAATATGCCTCCCAGCCGAGTTAATAGAAGAAGAAATGGCAATGGTAATAGCCACGAGAATGGCAACAAAGACGCGCATCAGCTAGCCCCACCAACTCCAGTTGATCCTTTGCATGAGCAGGTGACTCATATTGAGTTCAGGCCTGCATTCCAGATGTTAGCACAGACTATGATAGCCCAGGTTAACTAGTGGGTTGTGGCTTATGTGAACTAAAATGGGAATGCAGCACCTAGGGAGTAAGACTTCATCATGATAAACCTACCTGTGTTTCATGGGTTAAAAGTGAATAAGGATCCACAGGAGTTTATTGAGGAGGTCCAGAAGATTACCCAGGTTATGGGTGTTTTAGGAGAGGAAAGTGCAGACTTGGCCTCCTATCAGCTAAAAGGGGTTGCTCATATATGGTTCCGACAGTGGAAGGAGAGCAGGGGAGGGAGTTGGTGCAGTCCCCGTTGGTTGGGATGAGTTTGTTACGACTTTCTTGGACAGATTCTTCCCCTGAGAGCTGAGGGAAGCAAAGGCAACATAGTTCGTCAACTTGAAGAAAAATGACATGACTGTTCAGGAATATGACCTGATTTTTACCCAGGAGTATGGTTGCTAATCTGAGGGGTCATATGAGCAAGTTCGTGAATAGGGTTGCAGATTCATTGGTCAAGGAGTTCCGGACCGTCATGCTGATTAGTAACATAGATATCTTTTGACTAATGATTGATGTCACCCAAGTGCACGTGGTCGTCAAGTAATATAGGATTGTTAAGTTTAGATATCGTACCCACAAGGACTTGTCAATTTTATCATTATAAGATTGTACTTTGATTTCACTAATCTACGAAACAAGTAAAATGAAGATTGATTTGGAAAATTAAACTACTAAAACTTCAAAAGTAAAAATTAGCTAAAATGAATGCAAGCTTGATTGTATTTCTATAATGATGAAAGACTGGGGTAATGGCACTTGGTTGGTTTCAAGTTGAGTTTTCAAGACGTAATTAAACTAGCATGATTCTTCCTACAGTTGTTAGTTGCAAGTTACCATCCCATTTCTTGCCATTATCCCTAGCATCCAAGAACTATTTTATGAACCCTAACGCCTATATCCCTATGATCACAGGAGAACAATGAAACGACGATTATGCCTACTTGTATTTCAACTAAACGGGGTTGAAGGGTATATCTTGATCCTCAACAACTTCTATTCTATTATTGATGGGTTCAAGGGTCTTTGAATTCCCGTTCTATATTTATTTTTAACCCTTTCGATTTCCTTTCCCAAGTTCAATCGAAAGCCAAAGGATTACTTATAAGGTGATCAATATCATAAATAATAAATTAACACAAATAAATACAAAACTAAGTTTATTTAGTCTGTCAAACAATCAACCATTCACCATGGAAACTACCCTAGAATATGAGTTTAGCCACTCATAGACAAGCGGAAAAACAAATACTTAGTCATCATCATGCAAAAACACGAAGTAAAGAAGAGAAAACCTAGATGTAGAACCTAGTCTTCCTTCCAAACGTCTTACAATCTTTAATGAATGAACTACAGAATAAAAAATGAGTAAAGACTGCTTCAAAGAAGTCTAAAACTATGTAACAAATGACCTAAGGATTATATTTATAGATGAGCCTTCAAATGACCTTTTTGCCTGTAACACCCCAAAACTTTCCTAGACCAAACTCAGACCTTGCAAAAAAAAAACTAGAAGAAACCAGAATTTTTTTTATCACAAAACGACCTAAACAACGGATCATGGTCACCTCCAACATGACATTGTCTGAGTGATTGTTCAGCTCAACAGAATTTCCTCCAAGAACCCATGAGTCAAATGACGAGTCTTCATCTGATGTAATGACTCGTGGGGTGGTTCGTTAGTTGGAGCTCTAGGGTGTGGTTGATGATCTCTTCCAATGATAGCGAGTACAATGACCCGTTGCATCAAACCACGAGTCGTTATGTACACCTGTGGTGTCAAGCCCCAAAATTCTTTAGGATCTCCAGTAGCTAGGATGAGAGGTGAAAACGACTCATCTCAACCAACAAGTCGTGGTGTCACCCGTTAGAGAGGGGGTCCAGTGTTTTTGCTCAAATCCCTACCAATGGCCATGGGAGGTACCAACGACCCATTGGTTCTTCCAATGAGTTGTGGTCCCCACCCATTTCCAGTTCTAGTAAGCCCTAGGTTTAAGCCCAGGACAAATGACTGGTCCCAACAGGTCGTGGTGTCAACCAACGACTCGTTGTGTGACCCATTGGTCCCTGTCGGGCAGATTTCCAAATTTCCTTCCAAGGTTATTTTAGTAACTTCCACCTTTTTAATCCCTAAATTACATCGTTTTGGGTTATATTTAGAGGATTTAGAGGGGTAATCGATGTTTATACTTCATTCTCTCATTCCCTCAGAAGTCAGAACGTAGAAACAGTTAGGAAGCATAGAGTAGGGCAAGGGTTTCGACTTCTTCTTCCTAGAATTTCTCAAGGATTTTCTCAGGAATCCTTCACCAGGTATATGGGAACTTAGCAAGGGAATTGTCCTTCCCTTGTGCCACAAAATCTCTCTAAATTTTCTTATCACTTCTAAGCCATGAGAATTTGCATGTGAGTAAATTATCAGTCAGATTCCGTCTACAACATGTGGAATATTGTTCATGTTAATTGTTGCTATATTTCCACTATCTAGTGATCATATTGATACTTGTTCCTATAAAGATGGCTCAACCCTAGCTCTTGAATATAGTAAATTAGAGTCTTGCATGATTGATTAGTTATTCATGATTTTTGATTCTATCAGTGTTAAAATTCACATGTTATTAATATCAATTAAAGTCTCAGTCAGTTGCATGCTAGCCCAGTTTCAGTCAGAATATTAGCATTCTCAGTATTTTCAGAAATGTCAGCTGATCAATTTGACTATAGTCTTTTCTTGAGGTTCTAGTAGTGCCTCTTAGATATCAATTATCAGAATCAGTCATCAATTATCAGATATCAGTTTGTTCTTTAGAAGGTTACGACGCTTCCAGATAAGCAACTTTGACCAGTCTTAAAACCATCAGCTTCAACTTCAGTTTATTCTTTAGATGGATACAACGCTTCCAAATAAGCAGCTCTGGCCAGTCTTAGAACACCAGTTATAGAATCCGGTCCAATAAGTCTCTCAGGGTACTTCAAGATAAATATCCCTGATTTAGTCTTGGACCCTAGTTTTGAGCTATCAACTTAGTAGTCAGATTAGGACTATCCAGTGGGAGTAGGACTTAGCACCGAGCAAATAGGGGTTCCAGCACACCCAGGTTCCCAGAACTACGTTGCCACCTTAGGTTATTTTATTGGCCCTATGGCCCTAGATTTGTGATCACCCAGTTCATGCCTTTATACCTTGGCAAGGTATATTGGGTCTTATCGATGGGGCGTGTACATAGAACTCCACATTTAGCTCACGTGGTTATATATTGGTTATAGAACTCCCACTAGTTAGTATAGTTCAAGTTTAGCTCAGTTCATTTCAGTTCAGTTTAGCTTAGAATCAATATCTCAGATTAAGGACATGTCTATGACCATAAGCCAGGGTCATTATTGACCATATCAGTTATATTTCAGTTGTTCAGTTTTCAGTATTTCAGTTGGTCATTTTATGTCTTCTCAGTTTAGCTACTTGTTCTTTCATGTTTATTATATCTCTCACTTAATCAGTACATTCCAAGTACTGACACATACCTTCTATGCTGTATCGTATCATGATACAAGCGCAGGTTCTCATCCCCAGCATCGTTAGTGGTTTCCTTCAGACGATATCAACAACAGCTTTTGGTGAGTCCTCATCTTTTAGGGATGATATTTATTTTCAGTTAATTTCTTTAGTTAGACCTTAGATTTAGCTGGGGGTTTGTCCCAGCAACTTATCATTAGTAGATGGCTTTCAGACATAGATTCAGATATTCAGTATTGCTTTTAGATGTATGTACTTTTGTCAACTCAGTTTTACTTAAATGATTTTCTTTTAATTATTTAAAGCTTCCGCTTATGTCAAATCAGTTTACCAGTGTTATGATAGACCATGGATTGACTTAGAGTTACTTGTGACTCCAGGTTTTGTGGGTATAGACTCGGGTTGTGACACTTCCCTTCAAGATTTGGCTTTAAAGTAGATAGATTCATATTCCCAGTAGAGTTCGTGATCCTGGATTGCGAGGTTGATTATGAGGTCCCCATCATTTTGGGGCGACCATTCCTAGCTACTGGGAGGTACTTAGTAGATGTGGAGGCTGGCCAACTGAAGTTCAGACTAAATAAAGAAGAGGTCACCTTCAACATCTGCCGGTCAATGCAGCAACCGAAGGAATATAGAGTAGTCTCAGCAATAGAGAATGAATCTTAGTTCATTGATGAAGTCTAAGTAGCTAAGAGACTTGAGTCGTGCCGCGACATTAAATCAGGCGCTTCTTGGGAGGCAACCAAGTGGTGGCTTGGTGAATTTTGAGTAACCGGGCCACCTGCGTCGTGTCGTGATGTTAAATCAAGCGCTTCTTGGGAGGCAACCGAAGTGACTTAACTAATGTATGTTTAGTGTGCAGGGAAACAAAAACAGGTGGCAGAAAAACTATTGAAAAAACAGGTGCTACGGTTCTCAGTAAGACTCGTGAGAGGGTTGTACGAGTCATAGCACGAGTGGTAGTGAGGATAAGAGATATGCTTCAGTGCAGGAGTTCATAGTACGGTTGGTCCAACGACTCGTAACTTAAGTGTACGGATCATAGTACTTACTGTGCCTATGAACTATGAAAGGCATGGACCACAATGAACAACAAAGACCGACGAGTCATAGTATGAACTAAACCACATGGTACGAGTCGTAAGATGCACTCATAGGTCCACAGGTAAGCCTTTCAAATCTCTGTATTATGGGTCCAAGGGATGAGTCGTGGGGCCTTCCTACGGCTCATGGTACGGGTCGTGATGGGTCAAAATTCATGAAATTACCCAACTCGGGCCAGATTTTTAAAATCTACCCTCTAACTTATTTAAACTCAAACCCAAAGGTACCCTTCCCCTATGCACTCAAAACATAAGTCACAAACAACAACCATGACTCCCTTACAACTGTAACTCAAAAATCAAAGAAGAAATCGAGCATTTTTTTTACTCAAATCAGCTTCGTTAGACTGTTATACCTCGGAAGCCCAAAGATCAGGCCTGAGAGTTGAAATGGAGAAAATCTTAAAAACTAGCACCAGGCACAGAACGAGTCGTGGGATGACTCATTGGTGAAGCCCACGAGTCGTGATGTGACTTGTGGGTAGACCATTGAGGAGTTTGGAGGTTTGAGAAAAAAAGGATTCCCATGGGTGTGACAACGACTCGTGGTCAGACCCCATGAGTTGTTAGGTCAGTTGTGGGTGAGTAAGGAAAGAAAAGAGAAGAAGGGAGGCAGTGCACTGGACGGAGGACCCCATGAGTAGTGGTCAGTCCCCATGATTCATGGGGAGACTCGTGGTCAAGTAGGGAAGGTTTTTGTTGAAGCTCGGGCAGTGTACTTCACGACCGACTCTAAGAGTCGTGACCCTTGACGATGAGTCGTTAGGTCCCTCGTTGGGACCACCTGACAGTTATTTTCTGCGAATTTGGTAAGTGCCTTTCCGTAATTCCTAAGTTCCTAGGGCCTAAACTACGTCGTTTTGAGTTATGAATAGTGACTTTTAAAGGGGTTAAGTTCATTTTAGGCCTCATTCATTCATACATGCAAGGTAGATGACTTGAGAGGGTGATCAAGTCTACCATTCATCAATTTCTCTTCAATTTCCTATTGGGCATCTAAAGAAGTGTACGAATCAGCTACCAATAGGTATGTAGGGTTTCTCTTCAATTTCCTTCACACCCATGCGCAATCCCTCTCTAAAGTATGAAATTCATATGTCTACTCTATGGGGTTTTAACCCAATTGCATGAATCTCCTATTTCTACACATGGGTATGATTTAATTATGATTCTACTGTTGAATTATGAAGCATGGGCAATTTTTATAATATTTTCAATTTAAAATCATGTTTCTAATTTTATGAAGTAAAAGCGCATTGAAGGGATGTTCATGAAAGATGAGATTTATGAGGAATATATGATGATGATGAGATATTATGATGAAAAGAATTTTTTAAAGCTACCCATGTTTACAATTGTGTGTTCGATAAGAATTTAGTATTTCTAAGTATGATAAAGCTTTGGGCAATTCCCACATCTTAAGTATGAATGATGATTTTCCCGAATTAAGCTTACCGCATTGTTTTGGAGTGAAGACTCCCAAGTATATTTTGAGCTTGTGGTATGTTTTGAGTTGAAGTTTTCCTATGCATAGCTTACCACATGGTTTTTGGAGCAAAGTCTCCCAATTATATTTTCAGCTTGTGGTATGTTTTGAGCAAAAACTTTTCATATACGTGATTTCATATTTGAGATGTATTTGAGTATTGAGATTTGTCAATAGAAGATGTTGAGCTTCGTTATAAAATGTTATAGAGCATATGCATGTTTTTTTGGGAGTAATGTCTAGCATCGAGCAGGCTAAGGGTCGATCACCCTGTGCCTCAGAACTACGCGCCAACGTAGGTTGATACTATTATATATATTACTTTGGGACGTCCCTTGTGAGCTATCCCCAACCCTAATAGACCATGAGCTTGATATCGATATTATGGTATCGTCCCTAGCCTTTGCAAGGCTTTGGACGGCTCTACCCACTTGAGTGTGATATTTGGGACCACGTAAGCTCTATTGTGGTATGTTAGTTAAAAGACGAGTCTCCCATTGTTCCTCATGATTTTAGATATGCATATTCATTACTCATGAGATTTATGTAACTGCATGTTCTAAATCAGGTTTGACTCAATGTTCAGCTTTACTTATAAATTTCAGAATTCAGCTTTGAGTCAATCGATTCAGTTATGATGTTATGAAGTTATGTTATGTCATGTTACGAAGAGATCATGATTTTAGAAAGAATGCATGCAACCCCTACTCTCATATTCTTAATGTTTATGTTATATTATGCATTGTCTTTAAGTGATTTTCTTTGCTTAAGAGGATTTACTTACCTTGCATACTCGGTACATTCTATGTACTGATTGCATACTCTATGATGCATCGTTTCATGATACAGGACCCGACTCTCAAGTTCAGCCCCGCTCATAGTCCGTCTTCTAAGATTGCATTGTTTGTGTTGGTGATTCCTCATCTCCCGAGGACTAGACTATTCAGATTTCTTATATGTATTTTAGTTTCAGTTTAATGGAGTTAGTTGGGGTCTTGTCCCATCAACTCGTCATGTTTAGAGGCTTTTGAGACATATGTATGTACTCAGCTTCAGATTATGTTTTATGATGTTATGTTTAAGTTTAGACTTCTGCTTTGAGTATATTGTTGACTATTCGATTCCTTGATTGAGTTAGATGTATGCTTATGTCATGGGTCGACTTGGGGTCTCTCGGGGCTCCTTGTCCCGTGTTACGATTCGGGCCTCCGTTCGGATCATGACACCAACCCTAAGTTCTGATTCTCAGTCGAAGTAAGTAGCATCAAGTAAGTATATTGCTTTGAAATAGATTAAACTTGTGTGCTTGACGTAATAATGCAAAACCCCCTACAAGTCTGATTTGTTGCTTGAAAAATTTGAAATAGACAATGACCAGGGGTATGATTAAATGCGAATGACTCGGAAAGAGAATTGAAATCGAAAAACTTGCACATTGCACTAGCAAAATGAGTTACGGGCAGTGATTAAGAAGGGAGGAATGAGTAGCTTTAAAAACGGGTTAAAACACATGCCTAGACCTGGGGAAGTCTGAATACCCAAAAATTTAAAATGGAAATCCCTGTAACTGTACAAAAATCAAGGCAGGGACAGGCTTCACAAGCCTTCCTACGACTAGTGGTTTGATACTATGACTCGTAGGATGTCTCGTTGGGACTATCCCAAGCTCAACTAGAAAAGCCCACATGTACGAATTCTAGTACGGCTCATGGTTTACTACTACGAGTCGTACTAGGTATTCGTACCAAAAACATGGAAAGGGTCAAGTGCATAAGTGACAGTACGATCCTTTCTACGACTCGTGGAATCGACCTCTGGTTTTACCATGAGTCGTGGAAAAATACAGACAAATTATTGTTAAAAGGGAACCCTCATACGACTCATGGTACGGATCGTACCTTCATGGTACGAGCCGTACCTAGGAGTGGTAACGTTCACCAGAGATATCATGGGTCTCTATACGAGTCGTACCTCTAAGGTACAACCTGTATTGTTGACTCGCGGTAATTTATAGAGGAACTTACTTCTTGATTTTCTTTCTCAGATATGGAATTCAAACTCTCTTTCTCTACAGGTACGATGACAGTCAAGCACAAGGCAAGCAAAGCAACTGCCCGGAGGACACTGCATGATGAAACCTCTGAGTCTTATTAAGCAAGCAACTCCCCTAGTAATTAAGTATAGGAGTATAGGGTCGATACATCAGACATCGATGAGACCCGAACCACTAGGGAAAAGGCCAAAGCCCAAGTCGTTGCAGCTACTATCATATCCACCGAAGCTCCCTAGTATGAGGAGGGAGCTAAGGACGGAATTCAGGAGTTGGGAAGCAAATCTAATGTAGAAGAAGGGTCTAAGGAGACCCAATCCGGAGAGGCAAGTGGCAAAGTGGAGTCAGAGAAGGAGGCTCCTAATGCTGAGCAGGAGCAGGAGTAGATTCCACCTAGGGAGAACCACATTATCCGGTGGAGAGTGCCAGGAGTGCAGGAGATTTATGAGCAGGGCATTGCTCTCACTGCCAAAAATAAACCTAGGCGGAGCTTTCAGGAAGAACTGCGGGTCCTCATGAACTCATTGAATGAAGTGGAGGAGATGAAACATATATTCAGTTTCTACAGCTTCGAATGGATGGTAGGAATCCAAACCAGTACATTTTAGATATAGTCCGTGAGTTCTATGCCAACTACTTGGTGACCATGGAGGAGAAGGCTAAAGAGGGGCAGAAAGTGAAAGACCAGCCCAAACTGGAGAGTGTCATGGTCAGAGGTCGAGAGGTCGACATATCTGAGTGCACCATCTCTTGGATCCTATATGCGCCACAGTTCATGACTCCATGTGTCACACTAGAATATGAGTACCGGGTGGAGGCAATGAAACAAATTAGGCAGTTGGATTTGAAGGAAATAAAGAGGCAGCTACAGTGGTTGGCGGATGTTATTACTGAGGATAAAGAGGAAGCAGAGTGGGTCACTGGTGGAAAGAAGGTTACCAAAAATTCACTCAACTTCATAGCAAAAGCCTGCTGGACATTAGTGCGCCACCATTTAGCACCAACAGTCAATGACAACACCCTGAATGAAGATAGAGCAGCTCTGGTGGTGTGTATCATGTCCGGATACCCCATCAACATCCCAAGGATCATCGCAGAGGGGATGCGAGATTGGGAAATGAGATTGAGCACTACCATCCCATTCTCGAGCCTCGTCTTTAGATTATGCAAAGAAGCAGGAGTTTCAGTGTGACGAGGTGAGGAGCGCTTCATTGAAGGGTAGAGAATAGCGGACATTGGCCTGATCCAGGATGAAATGAACCCGGTGATTTGGGGCCAACTTCCCACAGCAGTTCCACTGACCCAGCCAGTAGGGGGCGCACAGGTGAATGCCCCCACCTTATAGGATCAGAGTGAGACACCGGCTACAGATGCCGGTAATTTAGAGGCAGCTCCCAGAACTTCTGCTACACCACTGCCCAACCATCTGAGCCAGACCCCAGAAGGGTACGTCCTAGTGCCCCAGGACTTTCCCCAGAAATTGGCCAAAAGAAAATCCAGGCAATGATGGAGAATGTGAAGCCCTGATAGCCGTACAGGCCCTACATGCCAGGCTCGATGGATTCGAGAGCTGATTTAATAGATGTATGGTGGAGCGGCAGACACAAGCAGCCTCCGGGAGGAGTTGGGAGCTCTTTGGAGTCAAGTGACCGAGCTGACATCACGATAGTAAGCAGTGATAGCAGCTTCCACTCTTCCAGACCTGGATGAGGAACTAGATGAGGAGATTGACTTGGCAGCTTATTGGGATCCCATGACAAATGAAAAGGAGAAAGGAAAGAAGAGGGTCTCCGAGGATGTTGGAGAATAGACCTTGAGGAAGATAAAGAAGAAAGAAAAAAGAGAACGCAAGCGGGCACAAGTGGATAGCCTGTAGACTCATGACTCACACATGTCAGACCTGCAGGAGCGAGCTAGAGGAGCAGGCAACTCTACCATGGCTCAGCACGAGCTTGCTAGTGGCAGGGACCCTTCAGGTGACCCACATTCAACCCAGAACATCACAGAGGTCGTAGAGTCGGCCAAGCCTACTGATGGGGTAACCACTCCCCTTGTTTACACACCATTGAGTGCGCTAGCCACTGCTTGCGCCTCGATTGCAGTGGAGGTACCTTCTCCGCAGGATGATAGGTGTGCTTAGAGCAGCACAAGTATGTTCCCTTGCCTCTGTTCTTATAGTTCATGCTTCGGGGAAGAAGCACAATTTTTAAAAAAGGGAGGGGGTGTACTTGTATTTTTGGGTTTTTGGATTATTTTTTCTTTCCATGTTTTTTTTCCTCGGGCATGCAATCTAGTAGAACCGGCATGTTTAGGATTTTATACATTTCGTGATTTTTATTTAATTAAAAAGTATCTTAGGAGTACTCAACTAATAAAATTGCACTAGTTTTGGATTTTTGAAAAAAAATTGACCCTGTCTAAATTTTTTTGATGAATTCTCTGCGTACTTGTAACTACATGCATGATTTCTGTGGATCTTTTGATGTCATTTAGTATATTAGCATGAGTAATTTTGTTAAGCCATGCATAAACCAGACAGGTAGAGTGAATATAAGTCATGTGCCACGAGTGAGTGAGGTTTGATACTTATTTCAGTACTTTGTTGAAGATCTAGAACTTTTCCGGTTGGTCTTTGCATAGGTTAAGGATGGTTGGTTAGGATTGGATCATAGGCCATTTTTGTTGAGACTAATTTTAGCGGAAATGACCCTACCAAAATCATATGATTCCCTTGATCCCAATTTTGAGCCTTTAATAAACCATTTTTCTTTGATTAACCGATTAACCGTACCTATTTTTATAATGAATGTGTTTTGGCCCTGGCCTCTCCTTGGACATTGTGACCTCAACATAGGAAAAATACCTAAGTTGAGGGTGACTAGAGTAGGGGTGCATAAATAGTGGGAAGGAGAAAAAGGGAGAGAAAAGAGAAAAGGTGAAAAATGAGGTGTGGTGTGACAAAAGGAAAAAAAAAGATAGAAGAAAAAAATTGAAAAAGAAAATTCAAAAAGAATATAATGCTTGAAAAAAGGTTGAAAACACACCACACTCGTGCAAGAGCATAAAAAGGGGTGAAAAGGGAGGAAAAAGAAGGAAAAGAAAAAAAAGGGGGTGAAATAGGTGAAAGATGGAGCTAATGTATGTAGTGCCAAGGAAGGGTTAGTCACTTAAAAAGATCCCATATTTATTATGTCCAGCCCTAAAGCCTACATTACAAGCCGAGTCAAGTCCTTTAGTGATCCTAATCTAACAATCCGACAGATCGAAGTAGAGAAAATAAGGACAAGCCTATGATATCTGATACATAGTATTTGGAACTTCTTTGTGAGAATGAGAGTGTTTCTTGTTCAGTCCTATGCCATATTTGTTACTATATCTGTAAGAGGGGACTTCATTTGCTACGAGGGTACATGGTTTATGTTTAATTTTACTAGTGGTCTGTATGAAAAGCATCGGTGATGGCTTGACTGCCTGTTAATAGTTAGATGACATGTATTGATCCCTGCTTATCATGTTTTGTTATTGCTTGTAGTGCATGTGCTGATATTGGTTCACGGAAGAAGGGTCAAAAGTTGTTGGATTTATAGTGCAAATTTTGTTTGGTATTGGCTGTAGTATCCGAGGTTTATTTTCGAGTTGAGCGTCGTGTTTATTTTTTTTGCCTGAGGACTTGCAAAAGTCTTAAGTCGAGGGTGTTGATGTGCTGTGAGTTTACAATACTTCCGACGCTCAAAACTAAGAAAATAACATGAACTCAGGTGTGCTTATATGGATATAAGGCACTTTTACTTTGATTTCAGAAAAAATAAGTGTTGGAGCAAGAATGTGCAAAAGAAGCCTGAAAGTGCAGAAAATGAGCTAAAGTGTCAGACTCAGTACGAGTCGTACGTTGATGGTACGAGCCGTACTGAGAACCGTGACAAGTTCCATATGGATGAACTGGGAAGAATGCAACCCACGACTATTAGTATGAGCCATACCATAATAGTACGAGCCGCATCTGTAGTCGTGGAAATATTCAGAAGGAATTGCACAAAGGTAGACTCCTGGTATGGATGGATATACGAATCGTGCCAACAATGTACGAATTTTACCAGGAGCAGTGGTGAACTTCAGAGATTTTTTAGTGCTGAGCAGAACTTCAGACAGTAGGAGTCGTGGCTAGGAGGTACGAGTCATACAACAACACTCGTGAATAATTTCAGAAGATGTCATAATTCTCAGAGTTAGACCATGGAAGCAAAGCATGACTCGTAGGAAGCATGTATGATTCGTATTAGTGCCCAACATTTAGCCAAACTTTCAGTAAGCCAAGGACTTACAGATAGCAGGTACGACCCGAACAATCCTACTGTTGGTTGTATGATCAATCATGGCTCAGGCAGTGCCAGTTATAGAAAATCATGCTATTAGCTTAGGAAAAGGATTCTTATGTCTATTAAATACCTTTTATGTTTTATTTTCAGAAGAGAAGCATGAAACTAATCGGGATTCGAGAGAAAAACATAGAATTGAGTTGATTAACTTTTGATCAACCTTTTCTTGGATTCTTTCTTGATCTTTATCAAGTGTTCTTGAGATTTTTCTTACGTATTCAAAGAAGCTTTTCTCTCAACTACTAGTGTAAGTATTGAATTATGTGTTTAATTATGAATGCATATCACAACCTTGCAACTATGAGAGGCTAAACCTCCATAGCTAGGGTTGTGGGAACCATGGTGCATTAACAAGCTAGGGGTATAATAAAGTGGTTCAAAATCAATGCAGAACGCTTGTATTGTATTCTGCCGAGCTGAACAATGACTTAGACAGCAGTCATGAGTCATTCCTTCAGAAGTTAGAATGTAGAAACAGTCATGAAGCACAGAGAAGGGCAAGGGTTTCGACTTCTTCTTCTCAGAATTTCTCAAGGATTTTCTCAGGAATCCTTCACCAGGTATATGGGAATTTAGAAAGGGAATTGTCCTTCTCTTGTGCCCCAAAATCTCTCTAAATTTTCTTATTAGTTCTAAGCCCTGAGAATTCGAATATGAGTAAATTATCAGTCAGATTCCGTCTACAACATGTGGAATATTATTCATGCTAATTGTTGCTATATTTCCACTATCTAGTGATCATATTGATACTTATTCCTGTAAAGATGGCTCATCCCTAGCTCTTGAATACAATAAATTAGAGTCTTGCATGATTTATTAGTTATTCATGTTGCTTGATTCTATTAGTGTTAAAATTCCCATGTTATTAATATAAGTTGAAATCTTAGTCAGTTGCATGCTAGCCCAGTTTCAGTCAGAATATTAGCATTTTCAATATTTTCAGAAATGTTAGTTGATCAGTTTGACTATAGTCTTTTCTTGAGGTGTTAGTAATGCCTCCTTGATAACGCTCAAACTCACACCTCCTGCTGAAGTATGAAGCGAATATTGTCAATAAAGAACCCAACTAGAGGTTGGGGTGGATCATACAAGGAATATGGAAGGATATAGAAGAATACTAGTATTTAAGCTTTTGAGTCAATTATATCCTAAAAGGGGGAATTTGTAAAAGTAATAAATAACAATGTTGAAAAAAATTGAATGTTGATTCAAAATTAATGCAATTAATTAGGGTAAGTGTTCCCCATAGATCCACAACTACTTCGGGTTTTACACTAGTGATCTATCCCAATACTTTACTTGTAGAACTGATAACTAGGGTTCATCCAAACGACTGGTTCGTCCCTATTGATGACTATACTCAATCACTGGATCAGGTCTCATGAGCGATTTCAATTTAACCGTTATCAATTTATTCCAAATTTAACTATTCTGCGACCACAACTCAAGTTAATAGAATGCTCATAAATATCAAGGCTTTGTTGTAATTCTCTTTTCCTAATCTCTACCTCTCCAGGCTCAAGCAAGTAAAGAATTCAGGCATGTCCTAATTACGCACCATTAAGAAACGTTTAAGAATGAAGAGAATACAATACAAGCATTTAATATTGGTTTAGAGTCACTTCGTGCAAACCCTAGTTTGTTAATTCAGCATGGTTCCCACAATCCTAGTTGAGGAGGTTTTAGCCTCTTATAATTATAAGTAAATTCATAGCATTCATAGACAAAAGAACAAATTAATACTCACAATGATGCTAGGAAGAAACTCACTTGATTATTGCAAAAATAAGAAAGAACAATTCAACAATCGTTTCAAAGTATGTCGTGAACTAAAACTAACAATTCCAAGACTTGTTGTATGTAGCACTATAAGAATTCCCTAAAACTTTGCTAAAACTTCCCTATTACTTAAAAATAAAAGGGTATTTATAGTAGTAAATTTACGCTTTCCTTGTTGCTTAACGAATTTGGTTTGGACTTTGTAGCTCCTTTTCCTAGTTGAAGTGGGAATTGAGTCAATTTGGCTGTTTGAGCATGTCTAGCGCATCGCCCATGCCAATGCACCGGGAGAAGGCTGCTTCGCGCCTGGCATAGTGCTGGATCTGCTACCGGGTTGCATATGGAAATGCACCAAGATGATGGCACCTCGCGCCTGGGAGTGTGCCATCCTAGTACCGCATCGCGCGACTTGTAGCGTGTGGAGGCAGTGCACTTGTTTTTGTCCTTAATCTTGCTTAGTTCATTCCTTCTTCTTCAACTTCATTCCTAACGTCTCAAACACACCCAAATCCATCACTTTCAGCCCTGAAAGCATCTAATCATATGCGTTAGCCATTTTCACAAATATATAATATAAACTCATGCAAACACACATAATTTGTTCTCAAAACATAGTAAAGTATGGGCAAAATATGTCTATGAAGTGCGTAAGTACGCCCTTCATCAACACCCCACACTTAAAATATTATTCGTCCTCGAACAATCTACTACTTCCCTTCTCACGTAGCACAATATTCATCCTACGAACAGGTCTTCTTGCACTTAGGATCATGAGACAAAACAATGAAGCTCAAACAATTCACTCACATGCATATAGGATCAAAATTAAAATGTCAAAGTTCGAAATCACTTATCTTTTGAAAACTAACTCATTAAGACATATTTGGGCCAACATGAATCATATGTAAGTTATAAATCAAGATTTACCAAAGTCTTACCATTGTGCCCCTGGCAATTTTGGAGAGATGCCCTTTCTCACACAAGATATAAGACAATATTAACTTGGGCATGAATATAACAAAATCTGCTCACTTTCCCAAAGAACTCAACATGCATGCAGCAGACGACCCATAGGCTTACCCTTAGTGTAATACTCCGCTAATATAGAATTATGAATTAAGGATCAATTAGGACTTCAATTTGGTTGTAACGTTGACTAAGGGACGAGTAGGAACTATTTGGCAAGATAGTGATTAATCTCTCTAAGCACTTTAATACTTCACAACACTTTGATTTTTTTAGCTCTTTCCTCAATTTCCCAATTTTCTCCTTATACCTCCTTTTATTTTTCAATTTTTAAATTTAGGTGGATAGTGGGGATTTTTTTTCTCAACATTGAGTTCATTCACACATTTTTTCATCAATTTTTTTCGAAGCTCTTTCTTCTTTTTGTTTTCCCACTAACATCACCCTCCTTGTTTAACAATTTTCACTTTTTTCTTTTCTTTTAATTTCCACTCTTTTTAGCTTTTCCCTTCACTTATCCACTTATGCTCTTTTCATACAAAAATTTTCATTAAAGTGCTGTAGGAGTCATTTGGATCAAAAACAAGTCAATAGAACAAAAAGGGATTAAACTTGTAATATGGCTATCAAAAGAATAGGCTAAGGCTCAACATGGCTAACTGGGATAATTACAATCAAGGTAGGTAAAATAGGATAAGAACAAGGCTTACTAAAGAAATGCCTATATCACTTCCTAAATCCATCATTCTTATTTCTCTTTGTACACACACCGGGCAAGTTCTAGACATCAATTCACAAGCACGGAGTATATCAAAAGATTTCTCACACATTGGCACAAAATGGTTTAACAATGGAAATCAAGATCACATAAGCACATATATGCATATTGCATGCACAACATAATTAAGCCCCTCTTTTTTCTTTTCGAACCCAAGAGTCAAGTTTCAAAAGACTAAGTGTTTCTACCTTTTTCATGCATTTTTGAGTGAATTTAATAAAGTCTCAATGATACCTAAAGTGAAGCACCTAACATTCGTAAGATTCAAGTCTTGTTCTTCCTAATGATTAATTTACCCCTTAAAACGGTCGTCATCCATATATCATTGGGCAAAGTCATGACTCAATGACTAAAAATAAAAAATAAAAATAAAGATAAAAATCTAGACTCTCTAGTCGATTCTAAGGGACTATCCACCAGAAAAGTACTGAAAACAAAACTCGGAGGAACCCAAAATAAAATAAAACCACAAAAATATTACAAACCAACAAGCATGCAAGATAAGTCATAAATCCAAAAAAAAAACTAGGCCTACCATGTTCAAATTTAGCAATTAAGGCATGCATGGTAATATGAAGTTCACTTCTCCCACCCCACACTTAATTAGTAACACTATCCCCAGTGCTAAAACAATAAAGCGTAAAGTAAAAGAGTGAAAGAAGAACTCCCTGGGTCTCTACTCCTCGTCGTCCGTGGGGGTAAGAGAAACTTCTCCCATTTATTAATCATCTTCGTCATTAGCAATTATGTTCCTTTTTGCACTCCGTTTTCAACATTCATGCTAAAAAATTGTGGTTTATGACTTAACTCCTGCACACTTGAACAAACACATCAACTCTATAAAATAAAAAATTATCATGGATTACCTCCCAAATAGCGCCTGATTTAGCGTCGCGGCACGACACAGGTATCTTGATTACTCAGACTTCATCAAGATACCTGTTGAGACCGTGGTCACATTATGGCCGCTTGTTTTACAATGCTAACCTGTGACATGCCAGAAAAAGAAGAAAAACGTAAAATAGGAAATAAAGACTAAAAGCTAAACACAAGCAATTAATCTAATCCTAAGCTGTATTCCTCAGCAACGATGCTACTTTTTGATAATACTCAAACTCACACCGTCTGCTGAAGTATGAAGCGGACATTGTCAATAAAGAATCCAACTAGAGGTTGGGGTCGATCCCACAGGAAATATGGAAGGATATAGAAGAACACTAGTATTTAAGCTTTTGAGTCAATTATATCCTAAGGGGGGGAATTGTAAAAGTAATAAATAACAATGTTAAAAAAATTTGAATGTTGATTCCAAATTAATGCAATTAACTAGGGTAAGTATTCCCCATGGATCCATAATTACTTCAGATTTTACACTAGTGATCTATCCCAATATTTTACTTGTAGAACTGATAACTAGGGTTCATCCAAATGACTGGTTAGTCCCTATTGGATGACTATACTCAATCACCAGGCTAGGTCTCATGAGAGATTTCAATTTAACCGTTATCAATTTGTTCCAAATTTAACTATCCCGCAACCACAACTCAAGTTAATACAATGATCATTAAAATCAAGGCTTTGTTGTAATTCTGTTTTCCTAATCTCTACCTCTCTAGGCTCAAGAAAGTAAAGAATTCAAGCATGTCCTAAAGTTGCGCACCATTAAGAAACGTTTAAGCATGAAGAGAATACAATGACAAACATTTAGTATTGGTTTAGAATCACTTCGTGCAAACCCTAGTTTGTTAATTCACCATGGTTCCCACAACCCTAGTTATGGAGGTTTTAGCCTCTCATAATTATAAGTAAATTCATAGCATTCATAGACAAAAGAAAAAATTAATACTTACAACGATGCTAGGAAGAAACTCACTTGATTATTGCAAAAATAAGGAAGAATAACTCAACAATCATTTCAAAGTATGTCGTGAACTAAAACTTATAATTCCAAGACTAGTTGTATCTAGCACTATATGACTTCCCTAAAACTTGACTAAAACTTCCCTATTACATAAAAATAAAAGGGTATTTATAGTAGTAGATTTATGCTTTCCTCGTTCCTTAATGAATTTGGTTTGGACTTTGTAGCTCCTTTTCCTAGTTAAAGTGGGAATTGAGTTAATTTGGCCATTTGAATATGTCTAGCGCATCACCCATGCCAACGCATCGGGAGAAGGCTACTTCGCGCCTGGCATAACGCTGGATGTTCTGCCGCGTCGCACATGGAAATGCACCAAGATGATGGCGCCTTGCGCCAGGTAGTGTACCATCCTAGTGCCGCGTCGCACGGCTTGTAGCGTGGGCAGATGGTGCACTTGTTTTTGTCCTTAATCTTGCTTAGTTCATTCCTTCTTCTTCAACTTCATTCCAAACATCTCAAACACACCCAAATTCATCACTTTTAGCCCTGAAAGCATCTAATCATGTGCATTAGCCATTTTCACAAATATATAACATAAACTTATGCAAACACACACAATTTATTCTCAAAACATAGTAAAGTATGGGCAAAATATATCTATGAAGTACGTAAGTATGCCCTTCATCAATCCCAAATATCAGTTATCATAATCAGTTATCAGTTATTAGATATCATTTTGTTCTTTGAAGATTACGACACTTCCAGATTAGAAGCTCTGACCAGTCTTATAACCACCAGCTTTAGCTTTAGTTTGTTCTTTAGACGACTACGATGCTTTCAGATAAGCAGCTCTAGCTAGTCTTAGAACACTAGTTACATAATCTGGTCCAATAAGACTCTCAGGGTACTTCCAGATAAGTATCCCTGATTTAGTCTTGAACCCCAGTTTAAAGCTATCACCTTAGTAGTAAGATTAGGACTATCCAGTGGGAGTAAGACTTAGCACCGAGAGGACTAGGGTTCCAGCGCACCCATGTTCCCAGGACTATCTTCCACCGTAGGTTATTTTATTGGCCCTATGGCCCCAGATTTATGATCACCCTGTTCATGCCTTCATACCCTGTCAAGGTATATTAGGTCCTATCGATGGGGCATATACATCGAATTCCACGTTTAGCTCACGTGGTTATATGTCGGTTATAGACTCTCCCATTATCAGTACAGTTCCAGTTCAGTTTAGTTCAGTTTAGCTCAATTCAGTATCTCAGATTCAGGACATGTCTTTGACCATAAGCCAGGGTCATTATTGACCATATTAGTTATATTTCAATTGTTCAGTTTTTAGTATTTCAGTTGGTCATTTCATGTCATCTTAGTTTAGCTATTTGTTTAATCATGTTTATTTTATCTCTTGCTTACTCAGTACATCCTAAGTACTAACGCATACCTTCTATGCTGTATCGTATCATGATACAGGTGTAGGTTCTCATCCCTAACATCATCAGTAGTTTCCTTCAGATGATACTAGCAGTAGCTTTTGGTGAGTCCTCATCTTTTGAGGACGATATTTATTTTCAGTTAATTTCTTTAGTTAGACCTTAGAGTTAGCTGGGGGCTTGTCCCAATAACTTATCATTAGTAGATGGCTTTCAAGCATAGGTTCAGATATTCAGTATTGTTTTCAGATGTATGGACTTTGTCAACTCAGTTTTACTTAAATAATTTTTTTTAATTATTTAAAGTTTCCGCTTATGTTTACTCAGTTTACCAGTGTTATGATAGACCATGGGTTGTCTTGGGGTTACTTGTGACTCCAAGTACCGTGTCTTGTCTAGGGTATAGAATCGGGTCGTGACACTGCCCTTCAAGACTTGGTTTTAAAATCAACTTGGATTTAGAGGTAGATGCGCTTAGAACATGATTTTAGGCTATCATTTGGATAGTCACTCTTCCCAAAATGGCCTCCAAAAATGTCTCCCGTTTCTAGCCAATGTTGAGCCTTTTGAACTATTTATTGTTGAAAATCGCATTACAAGCCAATGTACCTTCTTGATTCCCTCATCTTGGCACACATCCTCCCTAATTTCTAGTGGTGAGCGAATGAAAAGAAAAAAATGTGGGCTCAAAGGCCTAGGGAGAGATAAGGAAATCTGTGAGTAAGAGGCAAAGAGCCTAAGTTTGGGGGTCTTCAAGAAAGGGGGATAAATAAGAAACATAAATCTGAGGTAGCACCAAATTGTGGGAAAGAGAATGAAATGATAAGCTAAGGAACTTTAAGATACCAAAAGAGAAAAGAGAAGTGGAGTGGTGTTACCTCTTAATTAAACAAGGCTTAATGTGATAGTTGAAGGAGCTATAAGGAAGATCTTTGAACACTAAAAGAGAAAAATGCCTGTGAACGGAGGAATAAGACGGAGCGATATCAAAAAGTTATAAGGGAAGGGTTGGAGAGTTAATACAAAGGCATTAGGGAGGATCTAGTCACTAGAGCGAAATCATTGTCTTACCATTACCCCTAGCCTTCATCATGACCTGCAAGTCCTAATTGATTCTGAGTGTAGCTTCTTTACATTAGTGATGAATTACACGAAGGGCAAGCCTATGGGTCAAGTTGTGTGCATGAAGATTTCTTTTGGGAGAGTGAGTGTGACTATCTTTTTCTAAAATCCACTGTGTGCACACTAATTCATGATAGAAAAAGGGATTCTCTTCTTGGTAGTGGAATCATTCCTTTTGAACACTTGTGTTAAGGTAAAGGTGTGATTGAGGAATGAGTAGTGCGAGCTAGCAAGCTTTGAATGTGCTGTGATTATGAATTGAGATGCTATGTGTATTTCTTGGGATAAGTCATGCCCTTGTTTTGCAAAATGAATTTGTGAATCATGCCCTTAAATTGTGGTGGCCTCTTGAAATGTTTCCATATATTTTTCTTTGATTTCTTTAGGGAATTCGCTTCTCTTTTTCGGTGAGTAGTGTACATTTTTTGGGTTTTCATGGATTAAGTGGTCATTGGTGTCTAAACTCTTATGGAGTGACATGTTTCTTAATTGATGAGAATTGCATCACTTAAGGACAAGCAAGGGTTCAAGTTTGGGGGTTTGATGAGTTGGTAATTTACTAACTTATTAGTCTCTTGAGCATGAGCTTTAGCTTAGTTTTCAAGTAATTTAGATGAATTTTATGCCCTTTTTGCCCTTTTTATGTGCAGGCATTTGTGTTGAAGAGAAAGAGCAAGAAATGGAGTAAAAAGGATGAAATCAGGTGAAAAATAGCACTACATCGGAGGACACTGGTGAAACGCCGGTCAAACGTGGATGGGCACTGATTCCAAGACAATGTGCAACCAGCGGTCGCGGACATTAACCAGCAACTCACCGATCAAATCACCTACCGGTGCCTGTACTTTCTGGATTAAGGAGTAAATGAATCGGTGAATTGCGGATGAAGGCCAACAAACCATCAAAGGTGTCGCTGAATGGTCCAGTAGAATCATTGGATGTGCAGCAGACAATGGACGTCGGTTTGCGGAATGCAACTGGCGAACCGCCGATGCCCCTGCAAGTGACAAAACGCCTGAACAGGGGAAATTACATCCAGCACTGGAAAAGGAGGAGATTGGTTGCCCTATTTTTGTATATAGTCTAGAAGGAAGTACTCTGTACATAACTTTTATACTTTTTAGCTTTCTAAAAGTTCCTTTTGCCTTGGAAAGAGAAGAACTCCATTGGAGGAAATTGTTGAATATTGCTTTTCTTATTTTCTTCTTCTTCCATTAGAAAGGTATAACCATTATTGCAGACATATTTTGAGTTTGATTTTGCTTTCTCTTACTAATGAAATCATTGAGTTTATTAATGAATATACTCTTTAGTTTCTTAATCATGAGTAGCTAAATCATCAACTAGAGG